>CATIWF010141364.1:0-16648 GCA_949630135.1 Balakata baccata
AGTAAGCCCATCGGCCCCAACTACCCCTAGTCCGGCCTCTGCACCACCTAAAACTTCAAGCCAACCTCCATCTTTTATGGTCCAAAACCCAATCACTTCTTTCCTTGAAACCCAAGCCTTAAATACCATGCCTACTGTTCCCGAACCCCTTTCTGACATTCCTTACCTTTCCTGCTCTAATAATTCTGATTCAGATCCTGAATTACCAGATGATGCTTTTGATCCCAAATACCTTCATCCTACTCAATTCATGGCTGACCCTACTTCAGCACAAAGTGGTACTACTAGTGGACAACAGTATACCACAGAAGAACCCCCAGATGATGAAGAAATGGGCACTAACACTCCTGGTACAGGAACAGGTACTGGCACTCAAACAAATGTTCCACCTATGCCATCCAATGGCCCTTGGTTCACTTTTGATGATATTCCTCCTCACAAATGGAGAGACAGAATTCAAGAGTTTTTCGCTTGGCTTGAACTTCAGCAACGCAGACCTAATGCTAAATTTCCAGCTATTGTTCTTGAGTTTACCTCTCGCTTTACTAGAACCCTTCGCGATTGGTTTGTTCGTCTTCCTCAAGCAAGAATGGTTCGTTTTTATCATTCTCAGACGATTGCTGAAATCCTTGTCATTCTCCATCAAGAATTTGTTGGCAGCACAGCTGAATTTGATGATATGCAAAGAGATGAATTCTTTCGAATGAAATGTTGTTCTTTGTTACGAAAAGATCTTGATAAACATTATCAAAGAATGACTTGGAAGTTTTATCTTCTGAATGGAGCCAATGATGCCAATCTGAAGCAAGCTTTCTTAACTTCTTTTCCTGAAGATGTTACTAATCATGTTCTCTTCCAACTACGAGAACGTGGTACGGATTTGAATTCATTAAGCATTGGAGAAATCTATCAGAAAGTCCTGCTTTCAGTTGAGAAGCTTTGTTCTCAGCAAAAAGTAGTCAAAGAACTTTTGACTCATGAAAATGAAGCTTCCACCCCCTTATTGGAAGACGATAAACTTTCCCAAACTCCCCCTGAGCAACAAACCCTGGAGGTTTCCCAGATAAACTTCCTCATGGAGATCATGGAGAAAAGCATTCTTGATATCAAGCTGATACAAAGGCCAATTATGAGTAGCTGTCATAGAAATAAACAATCTGACAGATGTTAGTTTAGCAACTGGAGAAAAAGTGCCAGAATAATCCACTCCATAGGTCTGAGCATAGTCTTTAGCAACAAGACGGACCTTTAAGCGAGCAACGGACCCATCAGGATTCACCTTAACTGTGAACACTCATTTGCAACCAATAGCTTGTTTCCCTGAAGGTAAATCAACCAAGGTCCAAGTACTATTGTCATCCAAAGCATTCATTTCCTCCAGCATTGCATTACGCCATCCAGGATGAGACAACGCTTCATGAACAGTTTTAGGAATAGTGATGGAATCAAAATATGCAACAAAGGAACAAGAAGAGGGTGACAGGTGATGATAAGAAACAAAAGAGGAAATAGGATAAGTACATTAACACTTATCTTTGCGTAAGGCGATACGAAGATCATCACTTGAAACAGGGTCTGATGACGGAGGAGTTGGTGCAGGACATAGATCAGGAGGGTGCTGTCTTCTAGAATAGACCTGACGAATTGGGGGCTTGACAGGAGCCGAGTCAAGAACTGGTTCAAATGATGTGATAGTGTAGGCTAACAAATCATTATCCTCCTCCTGATGTGCTAAAGCAAAAGATGAGAAATATGGCTTTTCTTCCAAAAAAGTGACATCATAAGATACAAGGTACTTATTAAGATCACGACAATAACACCGATACCCATTTTGCAAACAAGAATATCCAAGAAAGATATACTTTAATGATTTGGGGTCTAATTTAGTGACATGTGGACGAATATCGCGAACAAAACAAGTACTACCAAATATCCTAAGTTCGATAGGAAACATTGATTTAGTAGGAAAGAGAATACTGTAAGGACTCTAACCATGAAAAACAGAGGAAGGCATGAGATTAATCAAAAAATATGTTGAAACTGCATCAACCCAAAAAGTTTTAGGAACTTTCATTTGGAACAAAAGAGCTCTTGCTGTTTCAAGGAAATGTCTGTTATTTCACTCTACTATTCCATTTTGGGATAGGGTATCAACACAAGATATTTGGTGAAGGATGTCATTTTGAATCATATAATTTTGAAAAGCTGACAAATATTCTTTTGCATTATCACTTCACAATGTATGGACAAAAATATTAAATTGTGTTTTTTAACCTCAGCACAAAAGTAAGCAAATAATTCTAAACGACTTTTCATTAGATATAACCAAGTTATACGAGAATAGTCATTAACAAAAGTTACAAAGTATTTAAATCCAATTTTAGATTAAACTGGACAAGGACCCCAAACATCAAAATGAACTAACTCAAAAGGAAAACTTGCTCTTTTATTGACTCTTAGACTCGAACTAAGACGATGATGTTTAGCAAATTGACACGACTCACAATCAAAGAAAGATAACATACTAAACTGAGGACACAACTTCTTAAGCAAAGGAAGAGATGGATGCCCCAACCGACAATGCGCCTGAAAAGGGGATGTAACTCCATAGCAAACAATAGATCTAGGTATGTAGGTGTCAAGAATGTAGAGGCCTCCTGACTCATGTCCTTTACCAATAATCTTCTTCGTCATAAGATCTTGAAATAAGCAATGATCAGGAAAGAATGAGATGCAGCAATTAAGAGTGCGAGTAATTTGGCTTACGGAAATCAAATTGAAAGATAACTGAGGTAAATGAAGAACAGATGTCAAAGGAAGCAAGGGGATAGGAGTAATTGTGCCAGACCCAAGAACAGAAAATGATGACCCATCTGCTAAGGTGACATTAGAGATGGATTTATGCAACTGAAAAGTAGAAAATAGGCTAGAATTACCTATCATATGATCTGTGGCACCAGAATCAATGATCCATTTGGAGGAGGTGGAAACAAGACATGCATTGGATTTACCTGAATCTGCAATGGCAATAACTGGAGTAGATGAAAATTTCAATGGTTCCCGGTACTGAGAGAACTTGGCAAATTCATCTGCAGAGATAAGAATTGATTTCTCAGATGCATCAGTAGTAGTTGCCACATGAGCAGAGTGAGCTTTCTGATTTCTATTATGAAGCTTTCTGCAATTCTTCATATGGCCTGGCTTATGACAATAATGGCATACAATCACTCCTGACTCCGGTGCTCGAGGCTTGAAAAAATTGGATCCCCCCCCTTTACCACTACCTCTGTAATAAGAACGTCAAAACTCATGATTTTGGTTGACAAGAGCACTATTGTACTGAACAGGTAGAGTTCCCTCTGTGCGAAGTATCCCACTAAAAACATCATGTAAAGAACTAATCTCAGAACTTGAGAGTATATGAGACTTCGCAGTCTCAAATTCAGAAGGAAAACCAGCTAAAAAGCTCATAATTGCCATCTGCACCCATTAACTCTGCTGAACCTTCACATCAGAACTAAATGGCAGTAGCATATTAAGCTGTTCATAAATTTTCTTAAAATCCATAAAATAAGCAGTAAGAGACTGATTTTGCTTCTCTGTACGATAAAATGATTTGCAAATCTCATAAATTTGGAAAATATTCTCTTTCTCAGAATATAAGAAATCTAAATAATCCATCAATTTTTTTACATATTCACAGTGATAAAAAAAGCCAATAACCTCACTATTAATAAAATTACGAATCTGCAAAAATAACCGAGCATCCTCCCATAACCATGTCTGTCTAGACTCATCTTTAGGAGGATTGTCAGTCATATGTTGGTCTTTTTCAATACTCCGTAAATAAAGACGAATCGTCTTACTCCAATCCATATGATTAGAGCCATTGAGCTTGTGTTCCGTAATTTTAGATATTACCAGAATCACATCAGAAACACTAATTGTCTTTTTGTCAGCAAAAGCAATAATCCCAACAAAACAGAAGCAACAAATCACAACCAGAATCTACAAATCACAACCAGAATCTACAAATCCGAAAAAGTGAGTAAACAGAACCTGGTTTCAAGTGAGTAGCAAAACCAAGAAAGTATAACCTTAACCAAGCCTGGAAAGGTGTTGTATAGACAGAGGCGAGCCAAATGGCAGTGACAACAGAAGATCACTCCAAGTGGATGACCCAATTTCGGAACCCTAATCTGTCAAATTGACAGATAACCTAAATCTGGAAAAATATGTTCCAGATCCAAATCTCAATCTCTAACGCTCTGATACCATGTAAAAACAGATATATGGGAATATATTTCTTGTGTTTATTGCTACAAGCTTTACATATTTATATTACAAAGATGGAATGCTAATAAGGCAATTATACTAATTAGGATACTATACTAATTAGAATATTTACAACCACTAATTAGGATATCATCTAATTAGGATATTTGCTACTACTAATTAGGATATTATATTCTGTAACACAAAACAAATCAAAGTTAAAGGCATCAATCATATCACATAGTAATAGGCACTATTATTAGAATCTTACAATTCTCAATTTTAATCACCAATAAATGAATTTATCTACAATATACAAAAAATATATAAATGGACCAAATATGACAATTTTCATACTGTTTATGAGATTAAACAATAGCAACCATAAATTCTATAAAAATTGAATTACTTGTAAGATTAGAAATATAAATTTTCATAATATTATGGTATTGCACAATAAATAATATATTTACAATGAAAAAAAAACTATATATATATATAAGCTTCATTATTTGTTTATATTAATTAAAATGAATGTTCATGAATACACAAAATTCACTAATGTTGTGCAAAACACGTAATAACTAGTAATGAATAAAAGTTTAGAAGAAAGAAACCTAGAGGGTCAATGCACCATAGATATTCTGATAGTGTATCTCCTATGATTCCTCCCTCCTCCCCAAGAATGAGATGATCTTTAAAATTCTTTCTAACAACTTCCAAAATTGCAGCCTCACTATTTTTGTCTGTGCTGCAAATAGGTTGGCATCAAAAGAGTTAATCTCGCATGGATTAGTTATAGTATCTATTTAATAAAGAATACAAATGATGACATGTTAAGTGACTCCATTATCTTGAAATGAATGGTTCCTCATTGCTTATACAAAAATGAATCTCCAGCTGCCCAACTCAATACATGATACGATGCAATAATGAAATGTATCATATTTAAAGACTATTCACAAAAAAAGTCACAGGCTATAATTGGAAAAAAAGAATGCTCAAAACGTGCACGTTTAGTTGGATAAAAATTTATGAACTCTTCATCTCACAAAAGCCATCCTAAAACTCAAATTCCATATATCTATTCCTGAATGCATGCACATATAGCTTGATATCTAGTGCATGTGACCATATGTGGATATGGGACATGGTCAAAGGCGTCAAAGAGAGAGAGAGGGAAGAAGCCAACTGAGATTATCTTTAACCTGTATAGACTACAAGCCCGTTTGGCATTGCGCTTGGGAAAAGCATTTTTCGGAAAAAAATTTTATACTTTTAATTTTTTTAATTTTCAAAACTGTTTTTGGATATAAGCAAGTAAATATTTTTTCCAAAAGCATGTTTAGAAAAAGCAGTTCAAAAAAAATCAATCAATTAAATAAAAAAATTCAAAATTTGCTTTTTGAATACTCAACAGCAATCTCAAACGCCCTCTACACCAAAAAAGCAAAATTGCAGCATGGTTGTAACTTTAATTCATTCAATAATTTGATAAAGACGAGCATTTCAAATTTACTTCTAATTACAAAGAACATTGTGAAGAGTCATAGACAAGTACCTAGTACAATAACTCGAGATAGCATTGTGACTTTAGGATGCTAAGAATAAGAATTTGATAGAGGTGTTCATATGTGATTCATTTTGAAGCTCAAATTCCATTTTCCAAAAGGAGATATTGAAGAGGATATCACCAATAGAATCAAAAAGCACAATAGTTGAAAGAAAGAAGGATGAGTTGAAAGATAATCCTAGTTTGACAAATATACTATAAAAGGAAAGAGTCACATTGGCCTCTACACTCTTGCAACAAAAAAAAAATAATAATAATAATTATTCTCAAAATATTTTCTTTCGACAACTTGATCTAAAACTTTCACTTTTGGGCCCAATAGGCCAATTTCTAATAAATAATTCCCGCAAATCAGCACATGCAAAGTAGCACAATTTTTTCTTTTTGTCCAAATTTATTGAAAAAAATTGAATCTGTATCACAGAGCGGTGTCTCCAATATCGGACCTATTTGGCCAAAGATATAAGTTCTAGGCAAATGTCAACAAATAAAATATTTATGGCCTAAGGACTTTCATAGCCAATTTGACCATTAATCCTTGTATAAAATGGGAATGGGAGAAAAATAAATTCCTTGTTAGGCATTAAGAAATAAAATAAGCATATAGTACAGAGAATGTGAAATTAGACACAGAATACATAAAACTCAGCCATGTAAATAGCAAGGTAGTTGAACAAAAGTGAATGTGGAACCTAGAGACTATAGGATATAGGAGAATCAAAACAATATAAGCATGTCCAAAATAGACTTGTGGATGCCATATTGTATAAGAATGAATAGATTCAAGCAAACAGTAGAAAGGAGAAATATAAGAAGTAGAAATTTTGCATAAAGCAAGAAATTCCTAAGAAACATCACGAAATAACACAAGGACCCACTTCCCTCAAATAAAAATGACAAGACTTGTATCAAAGATTATTCACTGTCAATTCAAGAACACAATCTCCACCAGGTATATTCCAACCTTAGAAAAAGAGAGACCAAAAGATGATATGGTTAATAGAATATTAAAACAAAGAACAAGAAATACAGAAACAGCTCTGTATTGAAGTAAATTACAAAGAATTTGGTCATACATATACAAAATTAAAATGGAGGAAGGATCTAGTAGTTCTGCAAACAATTCATTGAGTAAAGTACTTGAATATGATAGATACTTAGATTGGAAAGATTAAGAACGCTGTGGATATGGGATTTGAAGTGCTCTTTTATCTACTTGGTGCAAAATTAGGCATCGTCTTTGTAACCATATTTTTGCAAAAAGCAACCCCTTATGTCATTGTCAAAACACAAAAGTCACCAAAAACTACTTTTATTGTGCTATTATCATAAAGTTCCTTAAAGAATAAATAAATAAATTGGCAAGTTTAGTCAAGGATCGAAGGAGTGATTTTGTTAGAAGTTATTATGATAATGACCACACAAGAAGTCTTAAAAGACAATATGACTCTCCAACATAGGGATTCCCATTCCTACCATTTTATATCATTTGACCACTGATAAGAAACAGCAAGCTTAACCGGCAAAAATAAGAATCAAAGATGAAAAATAGAATTGAAATTCTATGTTCAATATGGAACTATGGGGATAACATTCCTATGGCAGCTACAAAAGAAAAACAAACAAGGAACAAAGAAAGTAACCTCTGTGTAGGAAGCCCACATAGACAAGGGAGACTCTCCCCTATCTCTAGCCGGAGCACAGAGATCCCAAACCTTTTGCCCAACAAAGATTCCCAAATAGCCAAAATCACAACCTCTTCTATCCCTTGCTCCCCTTCTCATTTTATAACTGAATTCTAAAGACTAAGAAGACCTAATAACCCTTCATCCTCCTATCCTAAACCCTAAACAAAACATTCTAGAATTAAACAACATTTTTCCTAGCATTTGCCTATCATTACTCCCCCCTTCACAATAGTCTTGCCCTCAAGACCTTTGTCCAGCAACTGCAACAGGACGTCAGATGGCTCAAGCAACGCCATCTTGCCTCCCTCATCCAAATCTGCACAGGTCAAGTGGTACATGCCCTTGTGACATTGAATCGAGACTGCGAGAGGAGCCCCCTTGTGGGGATGAATCGGAATCTAGGAAGGAGCATGCATGTGGCCTTGAATCGAGACTGAGAGAGGTACTCCATTGTTGCAAGTGGCTTGAGGGAATCGGAAGACATTAGGCTTGACTGTATTTTCCTGATGGAGGTTATGTTCATCGTCGTTGAACAGTAAGACTCGAAGATGTCTCGCCAAGCACTTGTGTTGTGGTGAAAAAGTGAGACCAGGTTTGAAGCCAAATCTCTTCCGGTGCCTTTTTGCCAACTCTGATCTGGAGAGCCGTTGAAGACAATTAGCTGGAGCGGCTGTAAGGAATCTGAAATTAGGATTGATTGTTACAGAGATTGAAATAAGTGTGTTGAAGGTTGGGCTGAAAATCAGGGCCTGAAAGCAAATGCATGGACATAGGATCCACTTGTTTTGTGGAAAGAGTAACCAGCCCTAAACTTTCTTCAACCCTCTCTGCCTCATGCGTAGAATATCCAGACCTAGGAGTCCCCAGAGTTTCCTTTGCTTCCCCATCGTCATCTTCGCTGCCTCCACCATCTTCGTCTTCAGTGGCATCGTCATCCTCACCATCAGCACCACCGTGGTCGGCCTCATTGTCATATTCTTCCTGAAGCTCTTCAACTGCTGCACCTTGACTGTTGTCTTCTATTTTTTCTGCTTCTCCATGGAAAGCTCTAAGTTCCTTGTCCTCTTCAATTATATCTCCGTCTAGCACCATCAAACAAGGTGGAGTGCTGTACATCCCCCGTTTCTTCTCCATCCGTTGCAAAAACTGCAGAAATAAGTCTTGGAACTGATCTTGCCTCTGTTTAAAAGCTATAAATTGCTGGTTCCAAGCTGAAAACTGGTCAGTAACTTTCTTGATTTGTTCTTCGTGAGTGGTGTTTGCCATGGAAGTATCGAGCTTTCCCAGTGAAGAGCGGCAAGTCGGACCAATGATAAGAAACAGCAAGCTAAACCAGCAAAAATAAGAATCAGAGACGGAAAATAGAACTGAAATTCTGTGTTCAATATGGAACTACGGGGATAACAGTCCTATGGCAGCTACAAAAGAGAAACAAACAAGGAACAAAGAAAGTAACCTCTATGTAGGAAGCCCACACAGCCCAAGGAGACTCTCTCCCCTATCTCTAGCCGAAGCACAGAGATCCCAAACCTTTTGCCCAGTAAAAGATTCCCAAATAGCCAGAATCACAACCTCCTCTGTCCCTTGCTCCCCTTCTCATTTTATAACCGAATTCCAAAGACTAAAAAGACCTAATAACCCTTCATCCTCCTATCCTAAACCCTAAACAGAACATTCTAGAATTAAACAACATTTTTCCTAGCATTTTCCGATCAACCGCTCAAATAAACACAAGAATATGATTATAAGCAATAACATAGTCTACTTGAGTGTTTGGTTCAAAAGTTCTTGCCCTTTTCATATACATGACCACATCAGCCGCTACGATGTATTCAAGCATTCTATTATTAGCCAACAGATAAGAACGCAATGCTTTGAACTACAGAATTTCATCAACAGGAAATGCACAAATGAATTATTCATTCTTTAATCAATTATGCAAATGAAAACATGGCATGAATAATAATAAAGTCAACATTAATTGGGATTTCAGAATAAATCAAGTAGATGCGCATATACAATTACTCCAAGCATGAAACCAGGAGTATCAAATTATGAGACATATTATGATGTTAGCAGATTCATCTTCTATCTAATGAAAGCACTTTGCTCTTTTAAGATTACGACTTTTCTTTTACAGCAAATTATTAGTGAGATCAGAAAAGTTTGGCGAGTCCTTACTCAGTCACCAAGTCAGTAAGTCCTTTATATGAGACATTACGGGGCTTATTGACTGCATCCATCACCACCTGGAAAAAGAAAGACGCTTTGGTAAACCCACAAGCAGATCTTTGATAGTTTAGTAATATGGCATCCTTGATCTTTGAAAATTAGAAATATGACATTCTTGTCCAAAGGTTGCCTTTAGATAACAATGGAAGAACAAGTAAACAATGTGAAACAACTAATGGTCCAATAGATGGTAACAGAGTCGTACACAAAAAATTTGAAACAAAAAAAAAATCCTTTCATCTGGGGAGAAAATAAATCAAGATATTCAAACAAATGTTCCAAGAATAGTAATTGAATGAAATTTGTGTAAAGAAAAATAAAGATAGTTATTAACAGGAAAACCAAACCAAACCTGAGCACCAGTCTTAGTGGCAATCTCAACCACTTGGATGAGCTCGCTAGGTGGTATGATTCCAGTTGACTGAGCAGCCACTTTTTGATATTGTCTTTGATTAGGAAGCTCAGGAAGGGCAGCCATTGTAGACAGATTTGTTGCTGGTTTTTCCTTTGAGAGAATTGTGCCATATCCACATTGGGAATTCAAAGAAAGTCTTTGATTCAAGTTATGAGAAAGTAAAAATGATTTGGGTAAGTGAGAAAATCTAAGAGGAGCTATAGTTGAAAAGACTACAGAGTTTCGCATTTTGGGTCTCGTGAGCGGAGAGTTGCTGCCACACACACTGGTTCCTTAAAGATGCATCTGATTCTGATGAGAAACGAGATAGTTGTGCTTAATTTTTGTCAGTATGTTACTAAAGAATCCAAATTCCTAATTAGAAAGAATCAAAACCAATTTTGAATTTTGCGAATTTGTTTCAACGCAAGCCTCACATTTGCGATGGCTTCCGGTTGCTGCCACTCCTTGACTAGAGCCCCTTTTGTTGAATTTCTCCAAAAACCGAAAAGACAATATGCATTCTTCGGTCCTAGAACTTTGCTGCCGTCAACTTTTATTTTTTTCAATGGAATGTCTTTACCGACATTATTTCTAACTCTCTAAATTGTATCAATTGACTCCTTCAATAATTATTTATAATATAAAATTACTTTAAATTTTATTTTATAATTAATATAATTTTTAAAATATTAAATTATTACAATCTAAATAATTAAAATACCGTCAATAAAATTTATTCTAATTTAAGCTATCATTAAGTCTTTTTACAATGTCAATAAAGAGAAAAACATGTCACACACTACACTAAAACACATGTATGAGTTCTTATTTTCAATTTTATTAATAGGAATATTCTTACATAAAGGTTAAAAGGGTAAATTAGTCACTAAATTATATTCAAAAGTACGAGTCACATCCTAAATTTTAATTTACTACGATTAAGCTCTTTAAATTATCAATAGATGCAATTAAGCCTCTAAATTATTTCGTTATTTATATCTATTAATATTTTCCATTGAGTTAATTTGGTTTTTCTTTTAACCAATAAAAAGTTAATATATGTTATACTTAAAATGATGTCGTTTAACCAATTAAAAAGCCAAAAGGTAAAATTAGTCTTAGAACTATGCTCAAAAGTGCAAATTAGATCCTGAACTTTGATTCAATACAAATTAGTATATGAATTATATAAAAAATGATCTAATTGTACAGAATTAAAGTTCAGAGTTTGATTTGCACCTTTTGGTATAGTTTAAGGGCTTATTTATACGAATTAAAAATATTAAGGGCTTAGTTGTATTAAATCAAAGTTTAGGATCAATTCGCATTTTTAATTATAGTTTAGGAGCTAATTTGTTTAATTGGTTGAACAATACTGTTTTAAACATGACATATGTTAACCTCTTATTGGTTAAAAGGAGAACTAAATTAACTCAACGTTTTACGTTAACAAGAACAAACATGTGGAATAGTTCAGGGGCTTGATTGAACAGCTTTTAAACTTAGGGAACTTAATTATACTAAGTTAAAATTTAAGGTATAACTCATACTTTTATATATAGTTCAGATACTAATTAGCCCTTTTGGCCTTAAATAAAAAACAGAATAGTATCTTTCTTTCTTCATCCCTACCCTCTTCTTTCTTGTATTTCCATGGAAGCTCTATCTACAATTGGTGATCCCTCTATGCTTATGCTAGCTCTCTCTCTCTCTCTCTCTCTCTCTCTCTCTCTCTCTCTCTCTCTCTCTCTCTCTCTCTCTCTCAGTACCTCGATAACTCTTGCTTATATCAGTCCATCATGCCTAAATATACTCCAAATGGCTTTGCAAATTAGCCCAAACTTTATAATGGAAGATGACATGTTTGTAAATATTTTTCTTTTCTTTGCCCATAAACAGGTAATTGCTCTTTCAAAAGTTTAGGGTTGCCTTAAATTTTCTATTATAAATGGTTATCACTTATTTTAAAATGATCAATTTGCTTAAAATTAGCATATATCTTATTTTGTAAGTATCTCATTAGCCCTTATCACTTAGCTTAGATAATAGGAGTGTTCATAAACCCTCCAATCTGTCCAACTGAACTTATTCAAACCAATCTACAATCAAACCGCAATTTTAAAAATGTAATGGATTGCATTGGTTTGTATTTTTTTTAACTGCATTTTATGAATTGTATTGAATTTTTTATATTTCACTATGCAAACCAACGCACAATCCACACAACCTGCATATATGTATATATATGTTCATTTTTTACTCTAATTTTTTATTACCAATTATATTTTTTAGAATTTTTAATTTATTCTAATTTTATTTTGTAATAAATCTAAATCATATATTAATATATGATTTAGTAAACTAATTTAAGTGCAATCTATTATAAATTAAACTAATTTATATTAAGTGTTTCATAATTATATAATAAATCAATCTATTTAGTTATTTATTTTAATTATGCTAAATCATTTGTTATCAAAATAATTGTAATATATTAAACTATATACAATTATATGTATCTAATTCAAACAAATACAATTTATTTTTCAATTTCTTGTTAACCATGAAACTTTTTTTTGTGACGCCTACAATTTAGGGTCTAGAATTTAAACAGATTTTTGAAGGGCATTATGGTAATTAAAAGTAAGAATATAAAATAGAGCAATTTTGGCTTGTTTTTTATTTTGGTAGGCAAAGCCGAATCCCGCTCAGGAAAGGCTAGGTTGCAATCGAGAAAGGTTTCCCGCTCGGGACTCGCCTCTGGACTGAACATTATAAATACATGATTTCACATCTTTTTCTGCCTCCATTTAAACCCTATCTGTCTCTAACGACCAGCAGACTCTGTGAACTCTCCTCCCTTTATCTCCATTGATTCTCCTTCACCTAAACATAAGTAAAACACATTTGGATTGGATTATCAATTATTTAATTAGGATTTTTAGTGTTTTTCATCAAGAATACAAGACTTCTGCCAAACAGCTTCTAGAATCAGATTGTTCATCTTTGTTTCTGACTCTTAGATGTGATTTAGTAAGTATAATAATAGTTTGTTAGCCTTAGCACCATTTTAATAGATGTAAATGTATTAAGTTAGGGTTTTTCCAAAATCTCAATATGATTCCTTATGAACATAATGTATTGAACAGGTTGTGACCCTTGATTCGTATGTTTGATGCTAGAGAACGGAGTAGAAGATGGAAACGGACATCAAAACGTGTGAGAAACATTGATAGTGAGGGTTTTCAACTCCATTGTTTAAGGTTTGTATATATAATGATGTTATTCGCCTTCTGGCTGCATGATGGCTAGTGAATAGGTATTTTTGGATGTTATGTCACTGTTGAATGCCATGATATTGATCTGATGGTCTAAACATGTTTGTATGAATTAATGACATAGATTATTCATGTTTTTCATGTTAAATTGATAAAATAAAAATTAAATGGATTATGGCATGTTTTGAATGACCAAATGGTATGTTTAGATGATATATGATGTTTCGAAAATTGGTTATATGTCTTGGAATCAAGAGATTGGGTCAGCATGTGAAAATTGGAATTTTTCTTGCTAGTGTCGGGCCTTTTCCGGTAGAGAAAGGGGAGTCCCGGTCGGGACTTATGCGACTCCAGGCCTGTAACAAGCTGGGCCAATGGCACTAGTGATGCATGGCATGCGGCAACATGCTGGAGTCCAAACTCATTTGTATATGAGTGTTAGTTACTGAATATGATGGTATGAATGTGTAAGGCATGTGTTCTATGTTATTCAATGGAGTACTTATGAATATAATGTTAATGAAATTTTGTGTAAGTGTTATACCATGATGGGAGATGAATTTACATATACATAATGATGCATGGATCACGATACGCCATGAATTGGAAATGATGATATGAATATTAATATATGAGAAGTTGCTATGCGAATATCATGGAAAAGTTATTATGATCATGGTATAAGGTTTATGTGATTAAAAAGGAAAAGTCATAAATGCCCTTACTTGTACTAAGACTGACTATAGGATAGGGGCATGCCATTAAGGGTGGTTACAATACTGTAGGATTTTTCATGCATTATTTATCGGGCAAGGTGGCTTCAGCTTCGAGAGTACCCTTGACCCATTATGCTAGCAATTATTTTATACAGTTATGAGTCAAGTTGGTTTCAGCTTCGAGACCATTCTTGATTCAGGCACATATACAAACAATATAATTAGGTGGTTAGGGTGGCTTCAACTCCGAAAGCACCCCTATTCACAAACCCGTATCTGGTAGTTTAGTATAGAGTAACAGGCAAATTAAATGAACGAACAGGAAAGAGGTAAATGTATTACTGTCCTTGTGAATTCAGGAATGACTTTCGCTTACCAGGTACGCTACAGTGATGTGTAATGATTTGTTTGGTATGCTGGTATGACTATAATTATATGAATTGAAAAATGAGATGAAGTGCTATAGTATGATTTTCGTGTAATGAATGATATGATTTAAACATGTATGATATGCATGATAAAATTTAAATGATTATATGTATCACTAAGCTTAGATAGCTTAGCATGTGGGTTTCTTGCATGCAGGTCTTAGCATGTGGGTTTCTTGCACGCAAGTCTGGAGCCATAGGTAGAGTTGACACAAAGAAGTCAAGCTAGTTAGAGTAATCAGATCCAAAGTCAGCTCACATTCATTCATTTCTTTTCTTAGCATGCATTTAGGATAGAATTGGATTTTTGTTTTCAATTGTATTGCGGATTATGGATTGTATAGATGTTTTATTTTGGGCGTGTTTAGCCCTAGAAGTCCAATTTATTATTTACGGATTTTCTTCTTAAGCCAGAATCCATGATAATTACTTATATGGTACATGTTGTCATGGATAAACAAATGAATGAAATCATGAAATGTAAATATGGAAAAGGCTAAAAAGGAAACAAAAGCTAACGGTTCAGTATCATGTATATAGTAGCACTCCCTCGTATAGCGGACTAGTATGCTATATGGACGGTGTTACAATTTTTAACCGCATTAATTATTATTTTGTTAATTAAATTAATTCATCTACAGCTATAACCTGTTTATAGTCTAATTTCTTAACATCCACATATATTATTTTTCTTAACTATATTATTAGAGGATTGATAAAAAAAAATCACATAATAACAATATTGAATTAATCAAACAACATTGTTAAAGTTATCAATAATTTTTATGCCAATCTAGTATTGTAATGCACTTTTTATTTGTTAACCAAAAGGTGATTGCTCTCTATTTTGATCTTGACAATCAAATTAATTGTTACTAACATCTTTGTTAAGTGTTGTTTTAGTAATGTTCAAAATTTCAGTACATTTCGTTAAGGTTTCCTCATTTAACAACTCAAGCATTTCCTAGAGACGTGTAACTCCCGACCGAGACATAAGTACAGACTAGGAAATGATATGTCCAGACCGAGAAAATGTTGTCTCCAAGTATTCCAAAGTTCCAATAGCAAAAGCAGATCGGGACAGGGTATGTCCGGATCGGGATATGCATTTTCCAGACTGGACAAAAATGTCTCGACCAGGACTGTAGTACAGACCGAGAAACTCTATGGGATGATGATCCAAAAGTTTCAATAGCAAAAGTAAACCAGAACATGGTATGTCCCAACTGGGACACTCAGTTTTCCGATCGGGAATAGTTTCAGTCCGAGCAGAACATTCAAAAAGATGTGACTGTTGAAGAGGAGACACCACCAAAATGTGACATATCGTCATAAAGTCAAAAACACTCTTAGTCAAACTAACTTCGATCTCGACCGGGAATGGTAGTCCCGATCGGGACTCATTCAAAGTAAAAAAGACTCAAGTTCCTGGCAGTAGCATTATTAGGCAAGTCCCTACCGAGACACATGGAGTCCCGACCAGGACAATTGAATAAAAACTAGCTGTTGGGGTTTTTAGTCAACCAGAAGCTGCCACGTATCAAAATTGGATATTTCCCAATCGGGAAATCATGGTTTCCGACCGGGACACTTCTCTCTGCAGACTACATTAAATGCCCTTGTAAGAGAACGTTAGAAAGAGTTATGGCATCACTTTGTAACGGCTAATTGGTAGGTAATCAGTATAAATACATTATCAAATGGCCATTTAAGAAGATCCAACAACTTAACAAGTGCCAGAACTATTGCAATTTATTTTCTCAATCTTTTCATTAATTATTTTGTATAAGGGTTCAAGTGTTAGTCTTAAAACACTTGGGTTGTCTTGTAATTGGATAGTGTGAGCCAAATTACAAGGAATTGATTGTTGTGTGAGCCATAAAAATACAAGAGAAATTTGGGTTGAGTGTTAGCCTTAATAAACACCTAGTTGGGAGTGAGCTTGTTAAAACTCCAAAATTGTAATATAAGTGATTAGATTAGTGAATACCTAATCTAAGTTGAGAAGAGGAGTAGAGTTAGCTAACACTTGAACCTCTATAAAATTTGTGTCTCAATCTT
>CATIWF010141527.1:0-29984 GCA_949630135.1 Balakata baccata
GATATGTTAAACTCAAAGTTTGATATGAAAGATATGGGACTAGCAGATGTGATTCTAGGAATTAAAATTACTAGAAGATCAGATGGGCTGACTTTGAGTCAAACTCATTATGTTGATAAAATACTTGGTAAATTCAATAAGGATGATGCCAGTATTGCTAGAACCCCATTGGACTTGAGTCTCCATCTATCAAAGAATAGAGGAGAAAGTGTGTCTCAAGTAGAATATGCCCGTGTGATTGGCAGTCTTATGTACTTAATGAATTATACAAGACCAGTAGATCAGTAGAAAGGAATTGTAAGAGTACTTAGGTACTTACGGTATACTTGTAATTATAGATTGCATTACACCAGATATCCAGTTGTACTAGAAGGTTACAGTGATGCTAATTGGATTTCTGATATAAAAGATTCAAAATTCATTAGTGGCTATGTATTTACACTAGCTAGTGCAGCTGTGGCTTGAAAATCTTCTAAACAAACTGTTATAGTCAGATCCACGATGGAATCTGAGTTTATTGAATTAGACAAATGCACTGAAGAAGCTGAATGACTACACCATTTTTTAGAAGATATTCCAAAATAGGAAAGTCCTGTGCCACCAATATGCATACATTGTGATAGTCAATCTGCAATTGGAAGGGCACAGAGTAACATGTATAATGGTAAGTCTAGACATATTCGTCATAGACATAATACCATTAGGCAATTGCTCTCAACAGGGGTTATAACTGTTGATTATGTAAAATCAAAGGTTAACATTGCGAATCCGCTAACCAAGGGGTTAAACCGAGAGCAAGTTGATAAATTATCGAGAGGAATGAGACTTAAACCCGTAAGAGTATAATAAGTCGATACAAAGGAAAATCCAACCTAGTTAATTGGAGATCCCAAGATCTAGGTTCAACGGGATAACCTAATTGTAAAGACGTGGAAAGATCACTGTGGGGGATATACCAAGTGAATATTGAAAATGAGGTTAAACTATGCTTTTAATGATACATTTGTGTAAAGTATCACCAATGTGGGAGTGAAGTGGGGCCGCTTCAAAGGAGAAGATATTAAATTTTGATTCTCCATAAACTCCTGCAGAACCAGGTAGATGTTCAGGGCCAAAATAAACATAACAATGAGAACTGAATTTTGTCAAGAAAGATTCATGTGTGGAGTGTATCATATTTACTTGAGAAAACTGAACAATTCAATGACATCATGTCAACTGGATAGTGGGTAAATTAAATATACTTTTATAAGGGAAGGTTCAAAGGGTAACACCTACCTATCTTGTGCAGGTTTCAATCGTCAAACTCTATCACGTAGTAAGGCTTTGTTCGTCTTACTTTTCAGCCCAATTTTATTCATGTGGGGGATTGTTGGAAAAAATTGTGATTACGAGCCATTTTGAGAGGATTATTCAGGTGGGTCCCACAATTTGGTTTTGGGAGAAAGACCCGGATATATGTTCCTTGACATGAGGATTATGAATTAATGTATTCATATGCTCAAAATGGAAAATATGTGAATAGAAATTGAAGTTCAAAGTAAGCTCCTTGGTAAAGAGATTTAAAGGTGAAAAGTGAGTGGGAGTTTGTTCCACATCACTAAGAATTGAAGTTGGACTTGTGTTTATATATAGAGATGCATTCTTATATGGGTAAGAAAAGTAGAATGAAAGGCTCTCTCTCGTGCGCTTAGGTGCAGGGGGTGCAAATCCATGGTCCGGGATGGGCCAATGTGTGGGTGTGCGACCTGCGTACACGAATGTCGGTCCAAAATCTTGTGGTCCTAAACAAGCCCAATTTTTACAAATTATTTTTTATTTTTGGAAAATTTGGCAACACTCCCGTGTTAATCCACATAGCTGACAGTCTGCCACGCCCGTGTGGATCCACACGGTTGTGTCGTTATGTCTGCAGGGTGAGCAAGGTTTTGATGTTTCAAAGATTAATTTTACCATTATTTGAGAGTTACAAAGGCATTATTGACAACTTTTAAAGGAAATTAATCACAATTAATCCTCATGTCTCCTCCATCTAGTATAAATAGGTGGTTTAAGCTTAAATTTTGAAGTGTTGATAAAGAGTATATTTTGATTGTTCTTGAAGTGTTTCTTTCTTTCTTCTCCTTCTTCTTCTCAAGTGATAGAGGGTGCGACAAGTTAAAAGTTCGCTGTAAGTAAGTGTTGTGTATTCAACAACTATTTAGAATTTGATGTATCCTGAGAGACAAACACCAGTTATCCTAAACACCAGTGTAGGAGACGAATTTATCTTAAGAAAATTGTGTGTTACACATGCCTTAGATTAGTTTTCCATTTTCTACTGTTTTTGAATATTGAATTAACATTTCTCTTATTGTATTATTTGTAACAATAATTTAGGAAGAAAAAAAAAACATATGTAACAATTTCTACAATCTATCTCCCGTTTCTCAATATTTTTGGTGCACTACCAACTGTTCCGAAATCTATAGGTCCTAACCAGCATATGTTTTTTTTCCTAACATAAGAATTCAATCCAAGTAATACCTAGAAAGAGAATGGCTGTATTTTTCAATTTTTCTCAAATTACCTCTTAAATCAATTTTTGGATCGATTTCTTTCAATTTCGTTTTTGAATCAATTTATCCCTTGCAATTGAAAAAAAAATATAAGACAGTGCCATCATAAACTAATATGGCAGCCGAAATCTGATTTTAAGACTAAAAATTCATTTTTTATAACAAAAGTTTCATAGTTACCAATTAATTTTTTATTTTTCAATTTAGACTCTTTTTTTTTTTTTTTTTTTTTTGCTTTCTTATAAAATCACTCACCTCCTCACTCACAACCAAATTTTACACAAAACCAATCCAACTAATACTCAAAAAACTTGAACAATTATATGAGTTACTTCCACAACTTTTCACAAAATAAAAAAAAAAAAAAAGCTAACATTTTGACATAAATATTTGCCTTCTTGTTGAAGTCCTAACAAGCAAAAGTCCTCTCACAAATCTGCTTCCCCAGAGTAGTAGAGAGAGAATGGGGTAAGGAGGGAGGTGGGTGTAACAAAATTTAGATCATGCAGGCATATTATCCCTATAACTTAGACTTGGCCCTTCCATGGACTTCAACTTCAGAGAGAATACTAGGATTTTCGAGAGTTCCCGGTATGTTTCCAGTGCAACTATCCACCGTAATTCTTTTGACTTCTTCATTGTCAGCTATATTATAAAATTAGTTGTCAACTTCTTACAAAATTAGTTGTCTGCCTGACTTCGGCAACCACTGATGCCACAGGAGTCATATCAGATGTAGGACCTGTAGCATGTTCCAAAGAAATTGACTCAGATGAGTTGTGACAATAATCATCACTTAGCTTTTCTTGAGGACTTTGAGCGGCACAACTCTTCTCAACCTCACTTCCAGCAGCATCTTTAAGGGTGGGAAATCTGCTTCCCCAGAGTAGTAGAGAGAAATAGATATCGCAATCAAAATAGAAATCACAGCGTCAGATTCATTTTGTAAGATAGTAAAAAAAGTGAAGTTTAAATTGGAAAAAAAAATAAAAAATGAATTGCCATAAAAAATGAATTTTTTAATTTTAAAATCAACAAAAAGCAAGTTGATCCAAAAACGAGATTGAGAGGCAATCAGTGTCGGTCCAAACCAAACCTCGATGCCTGACATTTAATGGAAAATTGGGAAGTCCGAATGGCCACTCACTCAAGAGTCAGTCTTTACTAAGCTCATGGAGACTCTCACCCGTCTCCAAGCAGGCCCATAGACCTATGGCTCGGCAACCCGAGGCCTCACCCACCTACACCACTGCCTTTAGATAGTAGGGACAAAAAAGAATCAAAGGCGAAACTTTATGCTACCCGTGCCAAAAGACCCCCCCAAAGAATAGGGGGCTCATGCTTTTCATGAGATCACTAGTTAAGTGAAGAACGCGATCTCACCGGCTTCTGCCGAAAAAGCAATCTAGCAGAGAGAAACCGATTTAGAGAGCAGTCTGAAAAAAAATTAAAAATTATAGAGTTGGAAATGGGTTAAGCCTAAGAAAATTAACTAACCCATGTTGGATCCAAGTCACTACCCAACCAAGGTTCCTACTAGAATATATATATAGGTTTGATTTCACAATGGAGTTGTCATCGTCTCCACCTTAACAATACGAAGGTTATAAATTTTCACGTCGCGAAAAGATTTGAATTCGAAAGACATCCCAGAATTTACAAATAAAAATATCAATTAAATCATTATTTAATTAACTATACAAATATATAAAATTATGTACGAACATACATTTTTCATTTTTTATGGTATTTTGGGTTGTTGTTAAGTGTTCCAAAAATATATTTCGAATTTTTTTATTTAAATGATTGATTTTTTTAATTTTTTTATAAACTATATGCTTAGAAAAAATTATCTATTTATCTGTTTATATCAAAAGTAGTTTTCAAATCTCAAAAAATTTAAAAATACAATTTTTTTTTTCAAAAACATTTTTTCTACACGCAATATCAAATAAATATGTTGTAAACAAGTCAAAATATTTTTATCTTGCAATATCACAATTTTATAGATGAGTTTAGCAATACTAAGCTAATTTAACGGAAATGAATAATTTTGAATTAAAAAAAAACAACAAAAAAAAACCTTATATGCATGCCATAAACAGATAGCTAGTGTGCTGGCAAGACAAATATTCATTATTTTTTATTGATGTTCCAGTACAAATAATGTTACAAGAACTACATGCATGCATTTATATAAGCCAATTACCAACAAATTAAACCATTACGTATATGATTAATTAATTCCTTCATACATAACATCCTTAGAAAATGTAGCCTCCATCGGCAGTACTAGAGTAATTGTTTTGATTCTGGTTGGCTATCTTGCTGCAATAACAAGTATGATCAACATGTTCATCAAAATTCCATAATCCACCCCATAGTCCATCATCCATCACATAATCTGCCCAAGATGCAACATCTTGATTCATAACAGGCAAGCATTGATTCTCTATAGTCGGGTACATGGTTACTATATTCTCCTGCTTTCCTTGTGTCTCCTCCTCATGTACCTTATAATCACCCAGTTGCTGCTGCTGCTGTTGCTGCAGTTTTTGATTTAGAATTTGAGATTTAATGAGCTTTTCTTGTTTCTTGAATGATTTGTCCTTTTTCTTGAAATGGGTTCTCCAATAGTTCTTTATCTCATTGTCTGTTCTTCCAGGCAAGTATCTTGCAATAGTTGACCACCTTCACCCCATTTATCAAATTTTAATATAAATTAAAACTCATATCATTAATAAAAAAAGGCTGATTTATTTGTTAAGAAAAAGAAAGGGCAGGATGGAAGAGAAAGAGTTGCATTACTTACTTGTTACCCCAAAGAGCATGCAATTCAATGATGATGCCTTCCTCTTGAGGTGTTATTTGGCCTCTTTTAAGGCCAGGCCTGAGGTAGTTCACCCATCTCAGCCTACAGCTCTTTCCACTCCTATTCAAACCTGCTAAACCAATAATAATCAAGATAAGTATATGCACACCAAGCTCAAAGCTCTAAGTAATTATCTTTAGACACCGAATAAACAGTTATTAGTGTTATATATAGTTAAGTATAAGAAATAAAAATGCAGATAATTTATATTAGAATCCAGGAAATTTCAAGATTGAAAAGCTAGGGTTTATGTTATTTTTATAGTATATAATTACCTGAACACCTAGCCACAGAACTCCATCTTCCCTCACCATGAAATTTGACATATTCACGAAGTAACTTGTCTTCTTCAGGAGTCCAAGGACCTTTCCTCCACCCTTGCTCACCTACTCCCCAACCCATCATTGTTTCTCTTTCACCTCTCTTTTCTCTTTTGTCTCCAAGTTTTATGACACAAAATGCATGTACAAACCCTACTCCTTTATATACTCTCCTCAATATCTACTTTACTTTATTTTATTATTAGTTTAACTAAAGTGAGATGATGATCTAATTAGCACTAGTGTTTTAATACAATTTTTTTGCATCAGGTTCCTTGATATGGAAATTTTTCTTCCCATCCTGGCTTGAGTCCAAGTGTTGTTGACAAGATCTTTACGACAATTATTTTTTCTATCCAATTATCATGGAACAAGTGTTTCCTGCTCAATCTTGCATGTCATCAACCTTCCCCATGAAAATGCTGATATCAATATAAGTAGCTTAATTAAGTGTTAATTATATACAAAGATTAACTAAGCATATAGAATCTTTGATTCTTCGGCCGAAAATGGCTAGTGGGTAGTTGAATGTTTCCTCGAAAACAGCTTCTAGTCCAATTATAAAATACCATCTGTTGTCATAAAGGATTCTTAAATCCATGCTTTAGACATTGTTTAATGTTAATAATGAATAATTTATGAGCATAATGAAGCTTCTAGCATGCCAATTAAGGTAATGCGGTCTTTGAATATGCGGTAAAGGTGGATTATGATGAGTCATCTATGTTACATGTGGCCTTTGGAATGAGTATAAGTGGCATTTTTAGAATGTTAGGGCATAGTTTAATTGGTTTCACTTAATTTTTTTAATGCTTGATATGCCTATATATAGGTAATGATGTATTAGCATAAACTAATGCATTAATTAATAAAGGGTACAAAAAGATGAAGAGGGTTCAAGATTTTATTAAAGTTTGAAGATCATATATATTAATTATATGAGATGCTAAATATAGTTTTTTTTTTTTTCGGATACTCTTTAACATTACTCTTTGATTGGTATGGTGAAAAGATAGAAAATAAAAAATAATATTTTTAAAATTTTTCTCTCTTCACTAAATTTATCAAAAAGTAAGTATTGAAAAGTGTTATTAGCATTTTTCATAATTTATATATAGTAACAAAAGCTTGATTTGAAAGTGGGAAAAAGAAATAAAAGGCATCATGATTATGAGATTTTCTCTCTTTTAGAGTTCTATTTCAAATCAAGACTAAATGTGTTATTAGATAAGTTAAAAATATGATGTTAGTTACTTTTCAAATCTCTCAAGGAATTTCATGATCAATGACAATCATGCCTAATTTTCTTCAACATAATTTGGACCATCCATGTGTATTCAATTTATTGGAGGAGACTCATGGAGCAACTATAATTGAAACATGTTGAAGATATTAAGGGAAAAAAAAAGCATTTTTTGGTCCCTTAATTATTATATTTTTGTTTAATTATCTTTTATTGGATTTCTAGACATTTCTTAGTATATACTGAGACCAAATAGGGGTTCGGTATATAACTAATATTAAAATAATGATCTAAGCATTAAAATTTAAAATAAATAATAAAAATTTAAGGGCTAAAATGAAATAAAATAAAAGCATAATAATTAATCATCAGGAACCAAAATTTATATTCATCCTGCAAGATATTATGGAAAAAGGCTTCTAGAAAGATACATAGTTATACATTCGAGCGTGGAAGATTCTGCTTTTTAGTGAATTATAATATAGTTTTCTAGGCATTTGGAATTGAATAATATTATCTAAATCATGTTGTGTAAAGTTGTGGAAATAATTATTAATTACTGTTTGGTGGAAAGACAATATATTCACGAAGTTCTTACGATCCTAATTAAGTTCATGAATGAAGATAAAGTGTTAGGTATATGAGTTTGGTATTGCTATTCTGTATCCGAAATATAAATTTTGAATTTTTTTTATTTAATTGATTAATTTTTTAATTTTTTATAATTTTTTATAAAATTTAGTTTTGAAAAAAAAAATCTATTTATTTATTTCTATTTAAAAATAATGTTTCAAATTTAAAAAAAATTAAAAATTAGACTTTAAAAAAAAGTATTTTTTCCAAAACAATTCTAAATTTTATTTTTCTAATTAAACTTAGCTGTACCATCCATCACCCTATTTATTATACTGCATGTATACATTTTTTTTTATACAAGGAATGTAATAGGATATATTCAAATTCGAAATTTTACAATCTTAATTGTTATATTAATACTATTATATTAAAATTTTATACTATTATTTTTATTACTCGCATATAAATAAAAATACATAGTTGAAAAAGATCAAAACTTGTACAATTTTTATTTTGGTTCCAATTCAATTCAATATTGGTTTCTTTTTTATTTGTTATGAAAATATATGATATTAAGCATTTGAGATTCACACATATTTTAGAACCCCTTTCTTCTTGACCTTCTAGCGTAAAAATTATATTAGGAATATGTTACAAGTGAAAATTAAAGAGAGAATGTGGGGACAAAAAAAATTTAATATCAATTGAGAGAAAAACTCTGCAATATAAGTCCTAATACCAAGTCCATGTAAATTTTTTATATAAAAATGAATGAAAATATAATAAAAAATTTGGGCTAGTCCATTCTTAAAGAACATGGAGTTTTCTCAAGTCCCAAGCATTATGTGAAAACAGTTAACAAAAAATAGGTCTGAAAATGAGAAAATTTGAATTAGACTCTAAGAGGAATTTTGTCAAATACTTAATAGGCATTCATGTGTGAGGAACAGAACAAACTTTATTCAAATGCAGAGAACCCTTAAATACAAATCAAAACTCAACAAATGACAGAAATTTAAGGAATCACTAACCCGTGAGTACTGATTTTTAGTAATCACATAGCCATAACTCAACTGCTCCTGATAACAAGAAAATACCGTAAAAATAAGATTGGCCAATTCAAACGCTACCCACGTAAGACACAAACCCACAGAAGGAGGGGAGGGTATTGCGTTACGGAGATGATTCAGATCCCTCGATTTGTTCCTCTCCAGTCGCCATAGCTCTGTAATGAGTCTCTCCCTCGCATCCCCTTCTGATCACCGGATGTTTTTTAGACGAAGATCTGGTAGCGGCCGGAGTTGCGAAGGTTGCGAAGGGAATGATGGAGTTGCGAAGGAACGGATATGGCTGCTGAGAAAGTGAAATTTTGAAGGAAAATGTTGAGTGATTTCTGAGAGAGTGAGAAATGAGAAAGGGCGTGTTTGGGATTGGGGTTGACTGATTTAAACGTAGAATTTAAATTTTTTTATTTAATTGGTTGAATTTTTAATTTTTTATAATTTATTTTTTTTAAATATCTATTTATATTTTTTTTTTTAAAGTAATTTTTAAAATTAAAAAAATATTTTGGGATAAAGAAATTTTTTTAAAATTTAATCTCAAATATATCCAAAATATTTTAGGAGGAGAAAGAAACTGATTAGGAGAATGATGTGGTATTGATGGATAACTGCTAACCAAGTTGTAGGTAAAATAATGTTAATTTATTTACCAATTAATTAGATAACAAAAAGGTTAAAAATTAAAAGTTAATGATTTAGCGATTTAAAAATAAGAAAATAAATAAATTAGTGATCTAATGGTTTAAAAAGATAGATGTATAATGTAAAAATCGGACCGGTCAACGAACCGGAAAAGACATAGGGTTAAGGTTTAGAGGTCCAACCGGAATTGAACCAGGGTTAAACCAGTCAAAGTAATATTTTATCAAAATATAATTTTTAATAAGTTCATACACAATAAAATATGAAAAATAAATAAATTAAATCTATTTTATACATTATTATATTTTCAAATATTAAAACTTATAATTTTTATAATTTAAATTAATACATAACTATATTCAAAATTATTTTTTAAATATATTTTTAATAAATAATAGAATTAATTTGTCTATATATTTTCAATTTTAATAAATTAGACGATAATTTTTAAATATTTTTAATAGAGTATTTAATAGGAATATAAATAATTTAGACAATTTATATGTAAATTATAATAATGTTGTATATTAATAATTTAATATTGAATATACAGATACTAAAATTCAACTTTATCAAATATATTAACTCTTAAATAATTAAAATGAATATTTTTTAATATTTATATATCAAAAAATACCACTACTTATATATATATAATTTGTTTATAAATTAAAAATAGCATTTTTGTTATGCTAAAATTTTTAAAATATATATTACTAAAAAAAAAATTAGTAGATATAATTAAATAAATATTGTTAATATATATAATTATATATATATATACTAAGTATTTGGTACAAAACATGCTGTGGTGCAATGGTTAAAGGCTTTAACATCCATCCTCCCATCATGGGTTTGAATCCCACCAGCAGCAACAATTTTCATATTTTTCATCCGGTCAGACCGGTAAATCCAGATCGGTTTCCGGTTGGACCGGCCGATTCAACAAATTTTTGTCCGGTTTAAATGATTTCCGAGTCAAGGATATAAAACCGACCGGTCTAAGGGCCGGTTCCACGTTAAACCTGTTGAACCGGCCGGTTCAGTCCGGTTTTAACAACACTGGATTGCAGTCTCTGTATCTCCAACCATTGGTTTCCTCTTTCAAAGGCCCTCGAGGTGCGTAGCTTACTCTTTTTTCCTTTTCAAGAAATCTTCGGATTCCTCTTGAAATCTTAGTAAAATCAATCATTATTTTAGGATTTTTATAGGAATCTAAGTGGCCTTAGGGTAACGTTGCACAAATGGCTGGATGTGTACTGCCCTGAAGAAACCAATTTAGAAATTAGTGTGGTTGCTGCCCAGTCTTTCTATGAATCTTTGGTGGCGAAAGGGACTGATTGGGGTGAGATTTTGTTGAAAATCAATCCTTAAATTCTTCGGACTGACTATGGTTTATTCTAATATTTTTCTAATATTGAGAACAGAATACCCACTCTGTTGATAATTGGACCTAAAGCTTCATGATTGATTACTAGGTTCGTCCTTCGTTAATTGTTACCATTGCTTGGTTATAAGTGGTTTCTTGACTAATATCCTTATTCCTTTCAATTACCGGTATTTTGTTCTTGAATTGAATGGTAAAAAAATTTGAAAATTTGCTGAAATAACTTGTGAAATTTTCTGCCAAATTTCAATTTTTAATTGTGTGCAAGATGATATTGTTAGATTATTTTGTTCTGTTTGGAAAAAATAAGCTGAATATGAGCAAAATTTCACTTGGGTAAAATTCTCATTGTTGCCAAATTTCAATTACCGGTAGGTTTGCAATTTTCACTTGGGTAAAATTCTCATTGTTGCCAATAGTTTTTGAGTTGAAGTTTCAGGTTATATAGGTCTTCATTTAATGGAATTGCAGGTTATATAGTTTTTGAGTTGAAGTTTCAGGTTATATAGTTTGAATCAAGTTGCATGTTTAGTGATGCATTTATTTATTTATTAATTTCACTTACCAGTCTCATGTCTGTCATTTTAAATACTTTTTAGAAAATTGAAGCTGGTAAAGTCCATCCAGCATACATGGTCCTTTTTTCACCATATGAGAATATGAAATTTGTTAAATAATAAATATAGTAAAGCCAAACCACAATGGCACCATCACATAGTCCTTTTTTCAACATAAGATAGATTTTCATTTAGAGTAGCTTAGCAGAGTTGGGAAGCTATAATGTATAGAAGGTTGAAGTGAATATGCAATGAATGTCGATGCAGCTGGTGAATGGCATTTGGCATAATCAGTCTTTGGGTTGACATGCACTTTTTTTTGTTTTCCTTTTATCTCTTTTTATTTGTTTATTTTTATTCCTCAAAGGCCTTCACTTCTTACTTAGGATTAATTAACTGCAAAAGGATGGAGAAAGACTTGTCTTTTTACTTAACGAGTGAATCATTCTTCAACTAGTCCATATATACTCTTGTACATTTTGGCCCATCTCTTGAGTTTATGTTTCAGTAACGTACAGAAACAGATTAAACAAGCTGACCATTCTTTTAATTTTTTATATTCTCAGCAATTTAATTTACAATATATATATATATATTTCATTACTTGATCAACCAAAGATATATGGTCTTACCTGGAATTAAATGTTGTCTGACATGTATTATTTATTTATTTTGGTCCATAGTTATATGATTCATAAATGCAAGCTAGATTTATTCCTTGGCATCATATTGTTTTGTATTCTAGGAGTGCAATCTTTTGATTTTTGACTTAATTGCCAGAAATCCTCATCCACTTTTTGATGCATTTTTTCTTCTATTTATACTGTAATTTTATTATTGTATTGAATTTTGTAGAGAAAACAATGAACTTCGAATTATAATGAATGTTGAATGTTTGTCAATATGATGAATTACATCATATCAAGATGTTCTATAAGTAGTTTATTTTAAAATGACCATAATTATTCTGAAAATATTTAAACAATAATTATAAATCGCGATGCCATTATAAAAAAAAAAAAGAATATATTTACCATAGTTAGCGACGCCAGCTTGCATCTCTATTTAGTGACGCCTTGATTTCGTCGCCAATAGTGTCTCTAAGTGTTTCATTTTCATTTTGTTGCCTTTTTTAGCGACGCAAATTTTTAACTAGCAACACAAAAAAGGAGTCGCAATTAGTGATGCCAGCTTGTAGTTGCTGGTTAGCGACCTTTCTTGTCTGGCGTCGCTATTTTAGGTTAACGACAACGCTTTTTGAGACACCATCCAACATCACTGAAGCATCGCTAAAAGGGTTTAGCGACGCTATTTCCCTTTGTAGCGACGCTATTTCAGCTTCGCTAAAATATTATTTTCTTGTAGTGTCTATTTTCACTATTATGATCTATTGATCGGTTTTTGTCAAATTATCTTTTATATTTCACTTTTTAATCCATTTTGCTTTTTTAAAATTCAAATTTTTGTTATAAGATCCTGATGTACCCAAAAGTACCGCATATATTTCATACACTGATTTTTTTATATGCCATGTCATTATATGATATTCCAATCTATCATATTTTTGAAATATTAAACAATAAAATATAAAAAACAACTTGAATTAACAACTAATGAAGTAAAACGAAAATAGACAGCTATATAATTCAACCTTTTAATTTAATTTTTAGAATGCGTCAGATTCAAGGCGTATTTAATTGTATACTTTTGAAGTTAATGCTACTCTCGTATTCAAATTTTCAATTAAATTTCATATAAATAAAAAAAATAAAAACATTACTTAAATTGATCGATCCAATCACTATATATATAGCATGTTGTGATAGAATTAGTTCATTAACTTTTTCCATCAATTGAGTTTAAACTAGAAGAATTTAGATTAATTTTATGATACGTCAATACATAAGTATATCAGCGGTAGATAAACAGTTCAGATCATAATATATGCATCAAACGGTAAATATGTGCGTATAATGAATTGTTCAAATCATATACATATTTATTTAATGATTAATATGTAGATATACCAATATACCATAGGACCCAAAAATTTATTAGGAATAGTGGAAGCATAGTTGGAAGTCAAATGGGTTATTAATTGGCAAAAGATATGTCCAGCGACCAGTAATTGTCCATTTTATTATTTTGCCTCTTGTTCGACTTTTGGTCTAAGATATTTTTTATATTTCGTTTTTGTTTCATTTTAGGGGTGTTTGATATTATTATTGAATGTATTAAAAATATATTTTGAATTTTTTTCATTTAATTGAAGGATTTTTTTTATTTTTTTATAAACTGTTTTTTTATATTTGCTTTTGGAAAAAAATATTTATTTATCTGCTTTTACCAAAAACAGTTTTTAAAATTAAAAAAATTAAAAATATAATTTTTTTTTCCAAAAAATATTTTTCTTGAAACTCAATCCCAAACATGTCCTTTGCTCATTTAAAATTCAAATTGTCATAATTTGTCTTTTGATCAGTGTATGTATTTCATGCACCCATATATTTTTTTGGCATGTCACATCATATATTATAACAAAATATACCGTATTTTTAAGAAGTAAAATGGACAAAAAATAAAATATAAAAAATAATTTAGACCAAAAACTCATCAAATGGGCAAAATAACAAAAATAGCATTTATGTGTCTTAGTCTTATTAATTTCACTACTAATTTTTTGACTTTCATATTGATTCATTTGAACTCCCAATGAATAAAGATTATAGTAGACAATTATTAACAATTATAACCACTAGCACAACTTATGACAACCATTACCGCAATAGTCACATCCAATATATATGAATAACTTATAATAAAGTATTGCTAGAGATAAATTTTCTTATTAGTTATGCTTGCTATCTGTCACGATGCCATTTGTGGTTGGAAAACTTTGGCAACTAATTCCAGAGTATCTAAACTTTAAAGTAATAAGGATTAAGTTATACACTGCCCTTTTATATATATATATTTCAGTTTGTCTTGAATTCAATTTTTAGTCTATATTATTTTATTATATTTTAGAAATATGTAAACTTTTACCTCTCAATACTAACATATTATCATATTATGTCAATATTGTTGTCATGCTGATTATTATTGTTATATCAGTATTAGAAATACCAAATTATATATTTCTAAAATGTTAGAAAATAATATAAACAAAAATTTAAATTCTGAAGGCAAATTGGATAAAAAGTTGTTTTAAAAGGATAAATGACTAAACAAAACAAATGTAGGAGCCGCCTTATATATCATAAATAATAATAACAAACATGGAAAGTCATAAGTTTAATATATTCATCCTCTACAACATAGATTAGATAAATAAAAAAAAAAAGTGCTTAGAAACCTAATAAGTGATAGCAACTATATAACTTCTCAATTTCATAGTTGCAATAAATTAGTTTCATTTAATTGGAAGTAATTTTTTTTGTTACTATATCAATAGTAATTTATAATTAATTATAAAGATCCAAAAAAATACAACTATTAAGTTTAAACTGAACTATATATAAGGAGAGAGATAAGATGGTAGGAATTCATTTTTTTCTTAATCAGAAATTTTGAATTCAAGTTTTAATACAAAGTATATTTATTGAAAACTTGAGGGAGCGTTTCACCCTCTTTATAGACCTACCAGACGCACATCTCACATCTAGTAATGGATAACTAATATAAAAAAAAATTAGACTGAACTAATAAAATTAAGACAAAGACGTGTTCATTTAAAATGATTGATGGGATTCTTTATTTCTGGACAAATTAAAATTCGATCCAAAAATTACTAGTTTATTGTGGTATTTCCTATTAATTAATTTAACCAAATAAGGAGCATCAATATAATTTATGTGGATCAGTTTGAAATTATGTGTACCCAGGGAATAATGGGGGCATATTGTTTCTTGCAATATGTGTTTCAATGACTTACCCAATGCCTTTTCTTGTTTTAGCCATTAAGCTAGTAGAATGCCTTAATCAATTCAAAGCATGTAATATTTGTGCACAATTAAAACTTTCTCACTGCTTCTCTTCCTTCTCTAGCTAAAGACCCCTTCCGGGTGGTCGTTGGCTCTTCCTTCTTCAGGCTTGATGGCAATTGTTATCAAACCCGGCCTTGCCCGAGCAGTTGAACTAGTTTAATTGAGAACTGGCCTCAAAACCGAACAAGTTCATAAACCTAGATGTGCATTGAACCGGTAGAATAATGGGTCGCTTGGACTGACGGTTAATTTCATTTGTGGTCCACCGATCTTTGCTCTTTTGCAATAAAATTATAAAATTTTTTATCGTTATAAAAAAATCAATGAATTATGTTTTTGTTTTACTAAAATCATTTCCGGTCAATTTCTAATAACACATCAGCTGACACGTTAGATTTTTAGTAACATGTCAGTTGCCACGTCAGATTTCCGGTGACACGTTAGCTACCACGTCAGATTTCTAATGAAACGTCAACTTTCGGTTATCCATATCGGAAAATTGGTCAGAAGTGATTTTAGTGAAATAAAAATATAGTTAAGTGACTTTTTTTTAATGAGAAAAATTATAATTTTACTGGAATAGCAACAAAGTTGAGAAATCGTAGATGAAATTAACCCCTCGGACTGAGTTTGACAACTTTGTTTGATAGTATTGTTATGGAGGATTCTTATTTCCTTTGTGGGTTCTAAATTAACCTAAAGTGAGGAACAATCTTGTTAATCCCCTTAATTTAAGGGAACCTATTGCCAAAAAATATTTGTAATATACAGGTGCTAGGTATGGCCCATATAGCTAAATCACTTTTCTTAAGCTAAATTGCTAAATAAAACATAAACTTTCCGGATTGTATTAAAAATTATTTGTATTTTCAATTTTCTCAATTAAAGAAATGAATTTTTGATATTTTCTCAATTTAATTATTCCAACCAATTTGGTATAAAGAATTACTAACGTGTCTGAATTTTCCAATAAATCAACTGCTTAGTTAATATTACTATTGAAATATTAATATTATTTTTGATGTGAGCAAATGAAATATTTTAATGCATTGATGAGTCATTACTTAGTCAGTAAAAAGAATATATTTGTTGAAAAGTTTAAATAAATCAATAATTTTTTCTACAAAATTGATTGAAATCTTTAAATTGATAAAATATTAAAAGTTTGTTCATTTAATTGAAAAAAAATTGAAAGTACATGAAATTTAAAATTTTATTTTTGTAATTTAATATTTTTCTTTTTCAAATTACACAAATTTTGGTTTAGCTATTGTACATAAAACAATATATTAGTTATATTCAATAGCTAAATCAAACTTCCACTTGATAATAGAAGTCCTTAGTTTTTGATGGATTGTTAATATTATTGACTCTATCCATCTTACATTATGGACCTAGATCATTAACCTGTATGAAATGTGGAATGCCTGGTGGAAAAAAATATAATTGTACACATACCTGTAATTTCTAAACGATGAACCTACAAGTTTTAAGAGATAAATCTATAAATTTTAAATGATAAACCTATAAATTATGGATGATAAACATACAAGTTATATTGATGAATCTATTAGTTAAAATAACGAACCTCCAAATTATAAATGATGAATTTATATAAGTTAAAAATGATGAAATTCTAAATTGTAAATGATAAATCTGTAAATTATAGATAATAAATCTTATTATATTTAAAACACATGTGACTAACAGTGCATCATAAGTACTAGTCCATAATATAAGGAAAATGCTGCTTAGTCCGCCTCCTATAAGTTTGCCATTTGCCTGCCCCCTAGAAACAAATTAGGAACTCTTCCTTCTCATATATTTTTTTTATTTTCATTTCCTTTATTTTTTTTCTGATTTTATTTTCAATTATTAAAATTTATGTGGTAAGAATTATTATTTGTCCAATGAAATAAAGGTTTAGAGTTTATAGTTTATGATGTAAAATTTAGAATTTAGAGTTTAATATTTAGTATTTAAAGTTTATGATTTAACATTTAAGATTTAGAGTTTAAGGTTTAGAATTTAGAGTTTAGGATTTAGAATTTATAATAAAATATTATCTAATAATAATAAAAAAAATAATGACTAAATAATAAAAAAGTGAATTAACAAAAGGGTAATAATGTAAAATTAGGTGGTAGGCCGGCAGATCTAGGCAGGCTGCCTAGCACAACTCATAATATAATTTATGGTTTTTGACATCCTGGGCTAGAACTTGAAACCCCTTTTCCGATAGAATACATGATGATTCAATTTGGTAAATTTTGGTTCCTGAGCCACAAGCTCAAAATTAAATTATAAAAAATATTATGTATCTCAATATATTTTTTTCTAACTTTCACTCAATTTATATTCAAATATTTGTACTTTGTTCATTAATATACTTATTCCATTTACATCAAAATATAAATATTATAATATAAATTAAAATAAAAAATGGTAGGAATAAATAGTATTTTTTTAAAATTATTTGTTCAACGTAGAAATCTGTTTCAAATATATCCCTTAGATGGAGCAAGCCTAAATAAAACCAAATCGCTCAAACAATCAAACATCTGAATTTGAATCTGAGTTAGGATGTTACTTTAGACGGGGTAACAAATTAAAGCAACGTTGTACTGCAAAAATTTATTTAAAAAAATAATTGGATTCCAACTTATTCTTTTTCCTTTTATTTTTTACCAGAAAATTTATTCTTTTATTTAAATTTTACAATTTATAACAAATTAATAAAATAAAATTATAGGTTAAAGATATAAATAAATACTAATTGGAGTTAACTCAATCAGAACACCAACTATAAATTAGTCATACAAATGTAGGAGGTTTTAAAATCAAAATTCAGCTTTACATAGGGCCGGCTCAAGGAGTAGTCTACTAAAGCTTGTGCCTAGGGCCTCTCATTTTTTTAATTAATTACACAAATTTATGCCCTCAAATTTGTTAGAGGACTAATTATATTAAAAAAATGTTTTGTATGTCAAACCACTAATTTTTTGATTTGTTACACAAGTTTAGGATGCTCTAATGGCTAATTATAGAAAATGGTCTTTTATGTCTGTTTTTTTTATACCAATTATGCTTGTTTAATAACAACTTATAAGATTGGAGACGCATTTAAGAGTGGACCTATTGCGTCTGAGTGTGGTAAAAAATGTATTTAACCAGATCAGATGCATTTAACGCATATGATTTAAGTAAAAAAGACGTATTTGAGTAAGTTAAATGTGTCTACTTTTCGTTAAAACAGACTTGTTAGGTTATTTTTTTTATATAATTATAAATTTATGCAGATCTGTAACTTGTAATTCAAAACAACATGCAATAGTCTCAATTTTAAATTATTTCTACAGTTCAACTCATTAGGCATAATAGACTTTTCTACATCTAAATTAAAACTCAACTACAACTTCAATAAATAAGCCATGAGCATACTCAAAAATTCAAATTCTACAATCCAAATTCATACACATATACTCAACAATTAATACTCAAAGTCATTATGTACAATTCGTAAAATATAATAAAACAATTGAAATTGCATTTAAAAAGAATTGTAATACAACTTTACAAACTTCTATCTACAAATTCACTTGAAAAAAAAAATGCATTTAAAACCTTAGGTGCACTTATTTGCGAAAAAATTGCACAATATTTTCCGAATGTATATGAGTTGCTTTGAAAAGTCAGCAAAACAAATTAAATACAAACTAGAAAACATTATAAGAATTGTAATAACTAGCTATCATATTTACTTGAAATAAATTGCATAACTAGTATCAAAAATAATATTATCTTAACCAATATGGTATCCGTGCCATGGTAGATTACTATTTCATACATATATGTCAATTTATAGTATCAACATTCAATAATTCCATATTGTCTCGGGCACTTAGAAAAAATACAAAAAATAATTAAAACAATGGATCTGGATATCAGAGGGACATGATGAAATTTCAATATAACTAGTATACGGAAATAATAAAATTCTTAACTTGGTTAAATTCTGATCTACCACATTGCCTTTACCTTTCCTAGCATTAATACGGTATAGTCTATATACACTGGAATACTATTTATATTAAAGAATCAGAGAGTGAGGTAAATAATTATTAATTTATGTTGTGGCCATTGAACAAAACTCCAATGCACCTGCCCCACTATATGGAACTCACTTATAGGCATAGGAAGTTGTTCAAATGCGTATTCAAGAAAGGAGAGATCCATAAACACCTTCACGTGATTAAGCGACATTAGAGTGTTGTGCAACAAGGTACTTGACTGGCACAGATGAAGAATATCCCTCGCCACTATAACTGTCTCCCCCTCATAGTTAATTGCAAGTCAACACGGTTGATATATATATATATATATATAATCATCAAAGCCAACATTAGCTATTCTTAGGTCATAAACTAAGTATACATATAAGTATGAGTGTCATTGGAAATGAATAAAATTCATAACTTTTACCTATGTATCTCCTATTGGAAATAATGGATCTATAGAGTGGCAACTACTTAGCATAGAACAACTGTGTGAAGGACCTACCTCCACCTCCACTTCTATATCAGGTACAAATTAAGAGGACTATGTGAAGGACCTAGTAGTCTCCCTATTGCATTAATAGTCTCTGAAATTGAGCCAACTGCTGCATAAACATTGCTTGTTGTGCCTAAAATTCAGCTTGGAATTTGAACCTCAATTCATCCTTTAATTCATTCCTGATTTCTTCCACTAAAATAGTGGTAGATTGTTTTCTCCTGCTTTATTTACCGAAAAAAAGCAGAGATGGTAAACCCAATTCCAACACTATGAATAGAGCCTACATGTTTGAGTTTGCTAAGCACACTTATCAAGATATCATCCTACCCTTCTAATACCCAGAACCATTTTGCTACTTCCTCCCATAAGGACTCTTGTTCAAAATATATAGTGCATCAAAAATCAATATCAGATAAATAAAATTGTTCAAAATTCATATTTACTTAACAAGTCATACATACCATTTGTCATGTCACCTCTCTTGTCTCTTTAATTGAAATTGTATAAATTCCTTTATCTTTTTTGTTCGCTCTGACCCAGTCAAGAGTTCGATCATATGATAAGGTGGCATCAAAGTGCATCTTTGCCGATGAGAAGAAAGAAGAAATGGAATCTTTAACCATCCATTTAGGCCTTTTACTGTCATAGCCTTTGCATCCTAACTAATATAGATGGACATCCTTGGATTTTTTCTCCTTAGCTATGATCCTGACTTGCAGTTAACAAAAATAAAAGTAATGAAGAAATCAATAATATGAGATTGCATAAAGCATAAATAAGAAACTACCATAGGATAGAATAACTTGTAAATTAATAATTTATACCTCGAATGCTTCATTTTGATGTGCTAAATTGAAAACCTCCCAAATGTCAGCAGCTAAATAGTCATATTTTCTAACTGTGATGACTGATGAAGATCATTAATCATCTTGATATATTTTCTTACGAGGTGATTTTTGAAATTTTTCCACTATCTCCCTGTATTTTTGTAACACCCTCAATATAATTAGAAATTTCTTTGATTATACCAAGGAATATTACGATGCATAAGCTTGAAAATATGTTCAAATAAAAACTTTTTTATAAACTATGGCCATTATGTCTTAAAAAATAATAAATAAACAAATACATTTATACATTCACAAAATAAAACTTCATATCTTTAATCAAAATAAAAAGTAATGGCTTCCATTAGCTAAAGTTTTACAAAAGTTTCCAAAATATGAAGAGTTACAAATTTACATGTCATTTATGTTCAAGACATGTACAAAGGTAACTACACCCGCCCCTATAATACAAAAAACCAAAAACAAAAGAAAATTATGAATATATCACCACCCCTATAGTTTTTCTTATGACTCCTTGGCAGGTTTGTCCTCTTATCACTGTTCTAGCGCTCCTCAACTTGCATGTGAGACAAACACCTACATGCTAAGCATATCCAGCATAATAGTACATATAGAAATACAAATTCACATGTTACATATATTATGCATACCAAAAAGCTTATCATTAGTCATACCTTTATATTAATTAAAAAAAATGCACATGCAAATAAAAGAGCATAGCCACAATATAATATAACAATTCACATAAGTTTCAATTATTTTTAAGCTCAACTGAGCTTTCCTAGTTGAGAGCACTCAAATACCAAGCTTCAGCCACCTCAACTAGTAAGACTAAAAGCACTCAAATACCGAGTCTCAGCTACTTTAGTCTTGCACAAACAATAAAATCAAATGCGCTCAAATATCGAGCTTCAACCACCTTGTCCTCATACCATGGTACTATATTCTATTCTATTTGACTGCTAAACAACTATAATACAAACATAACAATTTCAACCAAACATACCACACATCAATTATCCCAAAATTACCTTTAACCAATTCATTACCACTTCATTAAGTTATCTTATTTCAAACATGTCAACCATGTTCCTATATTTCTTTTTAATATTTATGGTTCTTTATTTTCTTAAAGATAAATAACTATATTTCATTTTAATTTATTTCATTAATTACCACTTATAAAGCATCATTCCATCTCTTATAGCACATCAACAAGCATATAGTCATAGTTATACATGGCATGCAAAATGCTACTATGGAGATTTATAAGGGAATATGTACAAACCTTCTCAAAAAGAACTCTTTTACCCTCCAACCCGAATCAAGCTTGATCTCTTCTTCTTGGTTGGTTCCTCTTTCCTCACCAAAGCCTAAGATACCAGAGTATCATTTTTAACATAAGGATCAAAGAATATAAAGCATTATGCAATTCTTGATGCAAATTTCAAAACTTGTCATATCTTTTGCCTTTGGCAGGTTTGAGACACTATTGTTAAGTATTCATATCTTATAAAGACTATGTTATATCATTATGAAAATTTGCAAGAACTTAGATAAGCCAAAATGGAACACTTTTCATGTTTACAACTTTTACTAGTTTTGCCTCTAAGGACCTCAAACAATAGAGAACATGTGACTTGTCCAGAACATAGGTGACAAATAGACTAGTCCTATTAAGTTCATAACTTACAAAATACATAAATATTTTAAGGTGATATTTTCACAAGAATTTAGCTAAGACATAACTCTAAAACTTTCATGCTTTGCACTTTTGGTAATTCGGTCTATAAAGAGACCAAAGTTGGCAATAAAATTGCTAGACCTGCATAGTATACTAAGCGAACAGCTTAAAGTAAGGAACAATCATGATTCATTTTATCATAATTAGTATATATCACACGATTATATCAACCATCTCATCATTTGATTTAAATTAACATTCTCATATCTTTTTGGCAAACTTAATTTATTTATGTTGCGACATAGCTCAATTTAGAACAATAACATAAGGTTTCAACATCATTAACTTACAAGTTCATCAATCAAAACTAATAGATTCATCATTTATTAGCTACAGATTCACTGTTCAAAACTAACAGATTCATCATTTATTAGTTACAGGTTCACTATTCAAAACTCACAAATTCATCAGTTAAAAACTATAGGTACATCACAATTAACTCTCATGTTCATGACAATTACCTCACATGTATATCACAATAAACGCATAGCTAGATCATAATAAACTTATAGGTTCATCATAATGAACTCATAAGTTCACCAAAATCATAGTGCAATTCACTGCCTATTTACACACCCTAATCAATTCTAATGAACACTTAAACCAAGAGATATGATTACTTATCAATAATAAGTCTTGCTAAGCCAAACTTGCTGAAATTTTGGAGTGAAATAAAGGAGGAGGAGGGGTTGTTATGGTGATGGGAAAAGAAGGAATGGGAATGAGGTGAAGAGTAGATGGAAAATAAGATAAGGCTAAGTAGGCAACTCTTATCTTAAAAAGGATTAGTCTACCTAATGCTTAATCCCATTTGTCCATTTCTTCTTTTATTTTCTTCCTTATCGGATTGACTTCTCTCTTCTTTCTTCTTTTTTATTATTTATTTAATTATTATTATTATTATTATTATTATTATTATTATTATACAAAATGTAATTTAAAACTTTAAACTTATTTTAATTTCTCACTACGTCACATTTTATTTTAATTTATCACTTTTATTAGGTTGAAAATTAGAATTCGTTCATTTTAGCTATTTCAATAGGTAACGCACTCGATTTTCAATCAATATAGCATATCTGAGCTCAAAATGCACACATTTGTAAGTGTCAGAGATAGCAGACATGACAATTTTTTTAATATATGTTTCTTTATTTTTAAATTATCTGGAACATCAAACGCTCCCTGTAAACCACCATTTTAGAGTCATTAGTCAATTAAATATCGCATAATGGATGAACTATAATTGTGAAATTTAAATAATGTTCTTATATAAACTCTAATGATTTTAGAGTAATTTTACTTTGATATCTTCGTACATCAAATGCACCATTATATCAAAAAAAATAAAGATGGAAAATATATTTCAAATTGACATAGAGTAATAACAACATTAGCTTACAACTCATCCAAAGCTTTAGGATCAGCCACCTTAGAACATATTGCATTGAAGAATAAACAAAGTCTTGTAATAACATTTCTTACATGATTTTGTAGTATGCCCTGAATTACAACCGACAATAATTGTTGAATCAAAATATGACAATCATGAGATTTCATACCTACCAACTTCAATTCTTTCATCAACACAAAGCTTTTTATATTTGATGAATATCGATGTGGAACCTTAACATCATAAAAACACTTACAAAAGCTTATTTTCTCTTTTCTAGATAGCATATAAAAGGTCGGGGGAAGATATGTCTACTTCCTTTATCTTGCGGTGCTAAGTCCATCCGTATACCCATTCTAACATGTCTTTTTTAACCTTTATACCATCTTTTGTTTTTCTTGGTATGTTCAACAGTGTCCCTATTATAGTATCACAAATATTTTTTCTCCACATGCATAACATCAATATAGTGTAGAAGCAGCAAATGCCCATATTATGGAAGATCTGAGAAACTGATCATTTTTTCCAGTGGCCATTTTGATCAATCTAATAAGGTTTGCCAAATACATTTTTAATATATATATAACCTGTTCATAAACCTAATTTCTGGATAACGGTAATCAAGCTGCTCGTATCTCAATTTGTCCATTGAAATACCTTTTTTTTTCTTACGATAAGGGTGGTTAGGAGGCATAAATATCTGATGACTCGTATACACATTTTTCATGCAATAATTTAAATGTAGGTCCAATATGTTGTCTTCATAAATCGAACACGCTTTTGCATATTTTACAGTATACCCAAACAAGTTACCATAAATCGAAAAATCATTTATAATGCAAAATATCATAATATGTAAGGTATATATGCTTTCAGTATATGCATCATACACCGACATACTTTCATCCCACAACAATTTGAAAGCATCAATGAGTGGTGCAATGTAAATATCAATGTCATTTTCAGGTCGTTTGAGCCTTGATATCATCATCAATAACATTATGTACTTACACTTCATAGTCAATCAAGGAGGCAAATTGTAAACCACAAGGAGTACTGGCTATATGTTATGTTAACTGCTTAGTGTGTCATAGGGGTTTATTCTATCTGTGTATAGCCTGAGCCTCAAATTCTTAACTTCACCACCAAATTTAGGGAACGTACAGTCATTTATTCTCTTCTGTGGAGAATCTACAGGATGTTTGAGTTTGTCATCTTATTTTTTGCCTTCCATATGCCATCTTGAGTACTTTGCATCTTTTGCATTTGCAAACAGGCATTTGAATCTTGGTACTATTGGTAAATACCATAATACTTTAGTAAGAGACCCTTTATTATCCTCAGAAGATACTTTCCTATGCTTGTAGCATGATACCCTACTACTAGGACACTCATGCAAGTCCTTATACTCATTCCGGTACAATACACAATCATTCAGATATGCATGTATCTTCTTATATTCATACCCATAGGACACAACATTTTCTTAGTATCGTAGGTTGATGTAGGAAGCTCATTTCCCTCTAGAAGCATCTCTTGTAAAAGTTTTAATAATGTTGCGAAACTCTTATCGCTCCATATATTTTTGGCTTTCATATTGCATCGTTTCAACATGGCTAACAACTTTGTGAACTCAATGCACCAGGATACAAAAGGCTTCTTGGCATTATAGCATAATCTCTCAAGGTCTTCTAGCCTTTTTCACAAAATGCTTCGTATCATGTATCATCTCGTCCACCTGATCATTCCCTTCACTGTCAAGATAATTTTCTCTTTAACTTTCAAAATTGTAAATTGTCCAAGGAACTACACTCTCACCTTGTCATATCCATAGTGTGTAACCTTCCTTAAAACCATGTCAAAATATATGAGTTTTTACAATTTGAACATCACGAAATATTCTCACGTTGATATAGCCAACACATAGATATGCAACCATTTCTTCTTTCTTCCTCATTTGATTTTCCATCACAGTTCTAATAAATCTTTCAACTTCATTCACAAATTTAGTCGTATTCCGTCTATCATACATCCAACTTCGATTCATATCTAATCGCATAAAGAAAAAAAATTAAAAGAAATCACATTGCTTCCAATCATGGTAAATATTGGTTTTTTAGGATCTTTATCGCTCCAACTTAATTCATCCTTAAATGTCAAATCTCACTAGTGAACGCATATGTAGTTTTCAATACCCAAAAAAAATCGGGCAGCATTCCCTTCAGTTCTCTAAGTACACAACATAAATAGAATGATTTATTCACATATGTACCTATAGAACATTAGGAAAATGATACCGATATTTTTCTTGGAACCAAAAACCGTTTGTGTATTCATATCCTAAGTGAAATTCGATGTTTAATTATAGTCTCAAACTGGAGACTTTTCAAGACTTACTCCTAATAAGTAAATATTGAACGAGTGTCTAGGCATAATAAAATGAAGTGTTTGAAATTCAAGTGAAATCAACAATAAATTTAACATCAATACCTAATCTTATCTAAATTCAACTATTACTTAATTAATTTAATATAATTATTTATTTAATTTTATTAAAGTTTATTCATTTTTATTATGTAATTCATTTTATTAATTAATTACTTGTTAATTATAGTTTTTTATTATTTAAATAATTTTATTATAGTTTAATTTTATATTAGTTTACTAATTGAATTTTATTATAGTTTAATTTTATTATAAATTATATAATTAATTTCATAATATTTCACTTAGTCCTTTTAAGTTCTCCTAGGGGCAAATCCTAGAATTTATTTCAATGGGGGCAAATTTTTATTTATGTAATAATTTTTAATAATAAAATATATATTTCTAATAAATTTCAGAAAAAAATTTTCATGGTCACTAGGATGATAATATGACTTTTTTTTTTTATAATCCAAGATATGAAGGAAGACCATTTAAATTGATCTCTAAATCAATTTTTTTTAAAGCGTTGTATCCATCAAATTTAATAGTAGCATTTTTATTTATAGGAGGTTATTCTACTAATACTTTTGTTTGATAAAAAATTTGTTCATACCTTAATCAAATTGATAAAAATAATATATAATTAGCCATTATTATCAATTATAATTTTAAATAGAGAAAAACCAATGAATACAATTCTAAAATATGCATTTATTAATAATTATTGTTCATATAAATAGAATAGCAACTATAGGATTTTATGAACTTTATGATTTTATATTTAGACTAAACAATTAGTTAATAAAGAAAAACTGAAAGCTTCCCAATTAATATTTGATAAAAATTTCCATCATTATTTTTTAATCATTTTCTTGTCATTAATTTCAATTTCAAGACTATAAAATAATGGTAAGTTTCCCAAATCATTTAGCATATAAACATTTTTATTCGAATTTACACTAATAGCCTAAAGTTTAATCATGTTGAAATAAAAATTAATTCTAAATTCATGAATCTATTAATCAAAGCCACCACTAAAAAATAAAATTATTTTGAACCAACATCTAGTTTTATTTTGTATATTGTAGGATTAGAAATCAATTTTAAATTCATGTATTTGTTAATCAATGCTACCACTAGAAGAAATAAAAACAAAAAATATTATGAAATTAAAAAAAAAGATAAAAATAAAATGTGTAATAAACTAGAATAATATGTACTTACTAATATCGTTATCTTGTTTTTCTTTGTAATTTTAAATTAATTTTATATTTGGACTGAAATTTGAAAGAGAATACTGTAATTTGTTTTTGAAAAGATGAACGACTTGAAATATGGTTACCGTTTTGTCTTTGAAAAGAATAAGGTTTTTTTTTCCTTTATTAGGGAAAAGAAAAAAGTTTTATGCTTACATTAAATGAGTGATTGTAATATCATAATTTGTTTAATACTTTAAGTCTCTTTTCCTTTTTCTTATTTATTAGATATACATATAACTTTTTATTTTATTTTATTTTACTAAAAAATATATTAGTAAGTAAATTAATGATTATTGATTGGTCAAATTTAGTTAATTGAATAAAATATTTTATATATTAAATATATGGGGGAAAATACAAATTTTAGAGTGGGGACAAGAAATAAATTACATATGGGTTCTTCTAAATTTTGATTGGTCAATGAGAACAAGTGCTCTAATTGTCCCTCAAGTGCATCCACCCACTTTGATTGATATGGATAATGATGAAGATTAAATAATTAATTTTTTATTTATTATTAATTAAAAATAGATTAATTAAAGACCAAAAATAATCTATCTTTTTATATTTTTTTAAATAACTTACCATATAAAATATATATAACTATATTTGATTTTTTTTAGTAGGGGCAATATAAAAAATATGTCTAGAGATTAAAAAAGGTATTAAAAAATCTTAGAGGTATTAAAAGAGATATTTTGCGGGCATGTAGGGGCAAATGCCCCCATAGTGCATCTGCCCTGAGTTCTCCAATTAACATTTTCCCCACCAAAATTAACATTTTCCATCACTAAATTATTCAAACTTAAAATATTATTCATTTTATTTTTCTTAGTGTTTTAAATATATTTATCTTAATTTTATTTGCCTTAATTTTAAATAATTCAAGATCCTCAATTTTGGCAATACTACCCCTATTAGCAAAGCCAATAATCTTTAAGTCAAATTATTTAGGTTCAATTATTAATTTCTTAATTAGTACTACTAATTATTTCACGACACTAGTATAAAATATGTTTTAGACGAATGTTAGATATGTCTGTTCTAAACAAAACAGACATATAAAAGTCATGCGCTGATATTTTTGTAAATAAAATCAAATCAGATGCGATTATTTTATAGAAAACAGACACATCAGATAAGTCTGATAAGTCTGTTATAGAGAAAAATAGACACATCTGCCTTAATGTATAAATTTATATATTTAATTAGTATTAATTTAATAATTTATATTTTAAATATTATATTGAAAATTTAAATGTTCTTATTGTTATATAAAGACTAATTTAAATCTCCTACATATCATATTATTTAGAATAAAAAAGAGATAAAAATATATTATAATGTACTAATATATATTTTATAATTGAAATATAAAATTAAAGTTATATCAGATGTGACTGTTCACTAGAAAACAGACTTATCAAATTAGAAAAAATGACATCGCATAGGAGAAGGCCTGATGCATCTGTCATATTGAGAGCAGACGCAACCGGCCTAACAGGCCAAATGTGTCTGTCTTGTTGAAGTCATACGCTAACGATCCAATAGGCTGGACGCATATGTTTTTATCGAAACAGACGCATCAGGCTAAGTTAGGACGCATATGTTTTCACCCAAAATATACGCGTCCAGTTTGTGAAGCGGAATGACGTCATTCTTCTTAATTTAGATGCGTCAGTTTTGGGTGAAAACAGACGCGTCTTGCCCTTATAAATTCCTCCCCAACAGTTTCTTTCTCTCATTTCACCAGTGCGCGCCAACAATCTCCGCTGCGTTTTCTCCATTTTTGGTGCCAATCTCTCTTGTATTTCTTCTCCATTTTCGGTCTCTCAAGTTCCAAAGTAAGTTTCAATTTTTTTTTTGTCTCTATGACATTTTCTTTCTCGTTTCCATTTTGATTTTTCATTTCCATTGACAACATATTTATCATTTTTTTTTGTTCAACACATTATATTTTTTGGTTCTCCATTTCTCTATTTTGGTTCTTGTCAGTTTGAAGTATGTTTTTTTTCTCTCTTTTTAATTTAATTAAATGTTAGAGATGAGTATTGTGTTTGTTTAGTTATGCATGCATGTTATTTTGGAGATGAGTATTTTTGTTAATGTTTATAGATGCGTATTATATTGCTATAGACATATTATGAAAATATATGTTTTTATATTTTGATATGAGTATTATGTTATGGGTATTGTGTTTATGTTGTTTTATTGATACTTAGGAAATGAAATAAAATCTTAACAAACATTAAACTATTACAAAGTTCAATTAAATTAAACTTTAATTTAATGAAATTAATTATTAAATTATAAAGTTTAACTTAAAAGAAATGAAATTTTTAAAAAATAACGAAATAGTATAATAAAATAACAACATAATATTATTTTAAATAATTATAATGAAAGTTACAAACATTAAACTATTATAAAGTTCAATTATATTAAACTTTAATTTCATTAAATTAATTATATAATCAATTAATTATAAAATTACAAAATTTAACTTAAAAGAAATGAAATCTTAAACATTAAACTAATAATATTGAAGTATATA
>CATIWF010141582.1:0-11039 GCA_949630135.1 Balakata baccata
ATATATTTTTATATGGAGTACAAGTTATATACTATAATTAAGATAATAAAAATAATAAAATTTAATTAATTAAAAATAAAAATTTTAAAAATATATGTATATTTATAAATAAATTTAATATTATTTATACTTAATATATTAAATAATATATAAAGCAATTAGAAATATATTATATATTTTTTATTTAAAAATAAATAATATTACTAGTTTAAATATTATTTATAATATTTTTATATTTGTATTTATAACTAATTTATTGATTGAAAATTTCAATTTGGAGGAAATAAGTATTTTGTAATTAACAAAATATATAACGGTAATATAGTCTAATAATGAAAAAAAGCTCTAAAATAGAAATTTTTTAAACAACATTTGCTTGAGGCTATAATCAGCTATTATATACTGATTGAAAAATCTTACAAAACACTTTGGTTCTGTTGTTGGAGATTTAAAAAATTATCAATTATTTCCGATAGCTGAGCAAAACCTCCCTATATAAAACTCAAACTTGATTACTTGAGAGACTACTAAAACTAATTAGACCACAATTTTTTCTAATGGGATATTTGAAATTACTGTTGAGAGTTCTAAAAGCAGATTTTAAATTTTTTTATTTAATTGACTGATTTTTTTAAATTTTTTATAAACTGTTTTTTCCAAACCTATTTTTTTAAAAAAAATATCTATTTCCCTATTTCTACTAAAAGTAGTTTTCAAAACTAAAAAAAGTTAAAAATAAAAAAAAAATTCGATTTTTTCAAATATGGCATAATTCTTTGGTCTGTTTAGAAAACTAAAAACAGTCTTTACTTTTCTTATTTTTAATGTTCATAAAAACTTCTACTGCAATATTACTATGTTATGTATAATGGAATGAAACTTTTAGTGATAAAAAATCTTCTTATTTCCGTTTATTTAATAAGAAAAATTAGTCAACAAAAATTTAAAATTAATTTCCAAAAGACAAAATTTTTGGGTTTTAATTTAGTACTCAAATTATACTGTATGGCTATACAAAAATTAACCAAACTGATAAAATCAAATTGATCTAATTTAAATAAAAAAAAATAGTTTAGGTGGTTTAGTAAATAGTTATGGTATTGAAATTTTTATACACTGAAATTTTTGTTTGATTTTGGAATAAAAAAATATAAATCCAATAAAACTGAACCAGTAATATTATTGAAGTTTCTTTTATTTTATATATATATATTGTAATACTTTACCTATATAATAGGAATAAATCTATTATATAATTAGAATGTCTTAAACTTAACTGATTAAATAATCATGTCTGAATTTATTTCTCTTTTTAAGTAATAATTTAACTAACTAATTTTTTTTCCACTGTCTCTATTAACATATTTATATACATATCAGGTATTTTTAACTGTTAGACATATTTTTAATACATATATAAAACAACTTAAGTATTCAAATGTATAATTAAAAACAAGCAAAAGTAAAAAGTAATCAACTCTTAACTATATCTTCTGTGTGTCTTTTGAAATGGGCTTGGATTCTTCTTCTGCTCCTTGATCAACCTAACTTCTATTATCTACAAGCTCCAGTTTCTGCGTGAGAAAAACTTACGCTAAACTATCTCTAGCTTAGTGGTACATATAAACATTTAAGTTTTGCAAAACAATTGCACAATGCATATCTTAATAACTTATGACACATTAAATTTTTATATACATGTAAAATATAAAAATTTACATATACATATCTAAATTTTACATTTTGTTTTTCTACTTACTCACACTGATACTATAATGTATCATTTTACTTAATAAATATAAAATCCATTTATGTTGTTATTTAAATTTTTACTTCATAACTAAACAAGTCAAATTATCATTTTCTTTTAATTATTTATTGACTTATAATTTAGATAACCCAAATCTCGTTTCCGGACCATCCGGATACAGGGAAATAAAGTAGGGGCGCTCGCGGAACTTCAGTCACCCTACTCACTATAATCTCAAGTCAAGAGCGCTCGCGGAATTTCAGCCACCTTGACTGACTATAACTATAACCATGTCTAACTAAGGTCGGGGTGTTTGCAGAGCTAAAATCTCCCTGCCCTCTATTGTATTAATATCGGTATCGTAATCCCCTTAATGATGCACCATTTATCATAAGTTAGTCCTCAGGTAGAGAAATGAGCAATTAAAATCATTAATTATTTATTTTTCTTATATACCATCATCAATCTTTATTTTCTTTTGACAGAATCATCAATTCACCAATTAATTAAAAATTATATAATAATATGTTATTTATCATAATTTGGTAATTAAAGCAATTCAACATACTTTAAATTAATTTCTCATAATACCAAAGTCAGTAAATTTTCATTATATGATCATAATTACTAATATTTCTTTGATATCAATTACGCCATAGCATATTATGCATACACAACATGTATTTGAATAAACAAAAATGCATATATGTACGCACCTTGATAGTATCTTTTCAAAACTCAAAATCCATAATTTGAAGCTCGTTCACCTTTGTTGTTCTTTTTCTTGCTTCGAGCCTAATTTGAGTATATAATTGATTAATACATGATTAAAATACTTATTCTTAATTTATGTTAAATAACTAGAGTTTATTTTAAGTGACAGTATGACCTTGAAGTATTGTTGATCCTATAACTTTTTCTACACTTATCCAATTTAGGTGATTTTTATTTCTAATTAAAGTTAACAAATAACACTATGATATATCAAAATTTTATAATTTTTGAAAGTTTACCCTATTTTTGGTGCAAGTCCAAAATTTGTCCTGTCTCCTACCCTTAGGTAGTTTTGAAACATAAACTTTAAAAATTCTTATCTTTTAACATGTGAATTATAATGTTATGAAAATTTGTAGATACTTAGATAAGATAATTTGAAACAATTTTCGTATTTATAACTTTTACCAATTTGGCCTCTAAGGTCATCAATTGATAGTAACAATATAACTGGTTCAATACAGGACAATCACAGACCAGTACCTATTCTTATAGTCATAACTCACAAAATACACAACTATTTAAGGTGAAACTTCAACCAAAATGTACCTAAGACATTTGCCTAACATTTTCATGTTTAAATATTTGCCCAGTTTGGTCTTTAAAGAGTCCAAAATTAAGCATGAAGTTGCTAAGGCTGCACAAATATAAGGAAACAGCTCACTCAAGGAATAACCCGAATTCATTTTACTATAATTCAACCTACACAACAGGAATTTATACGAAATTTGGTGGAAAACTAGAAAACACATAGAGCTACAATTTTTATGTTTTAAGCTTCTTTTAATTATGCCTCTAAGATAATCAAAATAAGCCCACACAGTAGGACATTCCATTGATACCTCTCCAAAAACCAGTTTCAACAAATTTCAAATATCTATTTCTACCGACCAAATCATGCAAAATTATTTATATATAAATATAAAACTAAGACATAAATACAACTTTCATGTTTAACACTTCTTCAAAATCAGTCACTATTATCATCAAAATCGGAATACAAGACACTGTCATAACACAACTCTAACAGGTCTAACAGCACACTAACAATGGAGAGAAGAATAACTTACCAAAAATCAATTGTTTTGTAGTGATTTTTTGTTTCAAATCTTGAGGGATAGATGTAGATTTTTGTCTGATAGGTGGGAGAAAAGAAAAGTGGAGAGAATGGAAGAAAAAATGTAAAACATTAACTTTGTTTATACTCCCTCTGGCCAGTCATTATAGTAGCCGACTGAAATCCAGATTTTTTTTGCTTTTTCTTATACTGATTTATTTATTTTATTATTTATTTTATATTGTTTTTCTATTATTATTATTATTATTATTTAGCTACTATTATTATTTCTACATTTTACATAAGTGAGTTCTACTAGTTTTTACTAAAATTATGTAGTTTTATTTAATCAAATTGACTATATTAACAATTAAATTTATTTTAATTTCTAATTTAGTTATTTATTAATTTTATTCCTAATCAATTATATATATATATATATATATATTAATGCTAATAATTCTCTAGCTTTCTAAAATTATTAGATCTGATGATTTGTTAATTACTTTTAATTGTAGTTTGCATATAGAAAATTCATAATTTTTATATATAAGATTACTTTTATATTTAAATAATTTTTTTTATACTTGCATATTAGATATTATTTTAAGAATTAAATATTGTAAGATTAGATTGTTACTTTTAACTACAGACGGCTAGCCTCACCCAATGAAAAAAAAAATTTATAATTTTTTGTACAATATATTAAATTACTTTTGTATTTAAAAAATATCACATTATATATATATAAATTATGAATGCTCAATATATAGATATTATATTTGTATAAGATTTAATTTAATTTAATCATTTTTTTTTAGAATTTTCAGGATCAAGTGTTAAATTCAATTTGGAGTAAACTATTTTTTATGAATGAATGCTTTGAAATATTATGATTGAGCAAAATTATATTTTACTAATTTACAAATTATATTTTAGATTTCCTATAAGTTAAAATAATAAGTTGAATTTTTATATTTTGAATGATTTTCATTATTTTGACATAATTTTAAGTTAATATTTATCAAAATTTTTATAATATTATAATTTTTTTAATTTATTTATCAAATCAAACTAATTAAATCGAACTGAATTTAAATAGTATTAGTTTAAATATTTTTAATGAAAATAATTTGGTAAAAATTGAAACATCTAAAAATAGATTTTATTTATTTGATTATAAATTTTTAATTTAAACCGACCAGACCGAAATATGAATACACATTCTAGATAGAATACTAAAAATCTGCATATTTAAAACTCCAGTTTCAGTACTAACTTATTCAATCATATAAAATTTAAAATAAAATAAAAATAAATAAACCTCACGAAAAAAAATAATAATAAAAGGGGTTAGCAGATCGTAGTTTACGTCCTCTCATTCTTTCTGGTCCGCGGCAGCGCTTTATCATCCTCGTCTCTCGCTTAAACTACAAGGTAAAAAGTTTAAATTTCTTTTTCCTCCGTTCAGAAAAAAAAAAATGTCAAGTTTAAATTTTTCCTTGGTCTCCTTCATGGTTCATCTTCTTTGGTTTCTGGGTTCTTTTTTCTGGATATGTAGAAGGAAAATCTTGGTTATTGGGAATTTTGCCCTCAAATGCCAGCATTCAGTAATTAGTATACAAAATCTTCATACTATTAGAAGAGATGAACTAGTAGCAAGGAATAATTAGAACTTGTATAGTTAGACATTGTTGGTGAGCGAGAAAGGCTTGTGATTGTCAATGCAACTTGTAAGTGCTTTGTTCTGAATTCATAACTTTTGGAAATCTGGTGTTGTTATGTTTTTAATTTCTTGTTGTTCTGCAAAATTAGTTATTATGGACCAGGAGCTTCCAACTGAAGCTACAGAACTGGTGGACTCTTATGCTGCATTGGAAGAGGATGGCGATGAATGTTGTACCGTGGAAGATGGTGATGCGACAATAGTGTTGAATGATACCAATAGGGATGAGCATAATGTGAGTGCCGAGTTCTCTCTGTCCTTAAATGATGGAATTGTAGAGCCCACATTAGGAATGGAGTTTACTTCAGAGGAAGATGCAAAGAATTTCTACAATATATATGCTAAGCAAATGGGATTTAGTATTCGAGTTAATTCATATTATAGGTCAAAGAAAGATAACTCAATCATATCTAGAGAGTTTTGTTGTTCTAAAGAAGGATTTCGAAGAGAGAAGCGAGTGAAAATTGTGGATTCAGGGGATGAAACAAGGAGGCGTGCTAGGCCTATTACAAGAGAAGGTTGCAAGGCAATGATGACTGTGAGGAGAAGAGATAATGGGAAGTGGTATGTTGCGAAGTTCGAGAAGAATCATAATCATCATATGGTGACTCCAGCAATGCGACATTTTCTTAGGTCCCATAAGGAGCAGTCTGATAAAAAGTTTAGTTTAAGCAGTTCATTTAGTAATCATGGTGGGATTGGGTCTGATGCTTCTGCAAGTGATATGACTGAAGATAGTAATCATGTTAGCACAATTATACTTGGTTCACAAAATTGCGTGAATCATATAGGAACAGGCCAGATAAATGCTTTTGGGATAGATGCCCAAAGTCTACTTGGGTTTTTTAATACTATGCAAACTAGTGATCCTGCATTTTATTATGCAATACAGGCTGATGAAGAAGATAGGTTAAGTAGTGTTTTTTGGGTTGACACAAGATCAAGAATTGCATACAATTGTTTTTCAGATGTTGTAGCTTTTGATACCACTTATCAAATGAACCAATACCAGGTGCCTTTTGCTCCTTTTACTGGAGTAAATCATCATAAACAGTCAGTACTGTTTGGTTGTGCATTACTTGCAGATGAGACAGAATATACATTCATTTGGCTTTTCACAACTTGGCTTGAGGCCATGTCTGGACAGCAACCTGGATTAATCATAACTGATTATGATCCTTCCATAACTAGAGCAGTAGAGAGGGTTTTTCCACAATCTGCCCATCGATATTGCAAATGGCACATCATGAGCAAAATGCCAAAGGAAATGGGGCATGTGTATAGTGCACTTCCAAAGACATTTCAAGTGGAATTTGATAAATGCATTAATAAAACTGAGACATCTAAAGAGTTTGAATCTGATTGGCAGTTGCTTCTTGATAAGTACAATCTTAGAGGAAATGGGTGGCTTCAGTCACTTTATATTGACCGCAAGTTCTGGGTCCCAATATATATGAGAGACACATTCTTTGCATGCATTTCTGCCCAGCAAAGTGGAAGTATAAATTCTCTTTTCGATGGTTATGTGAATGCAAGGACTACCTTACAAGATTTTGCAGAGCAATATGAGAAAGCTTTGGAAGTTCGATATGAGAAAGAAGCAAAGGCAGAGTTTGAGACTTTTTACACTAAACCTGTATTAAGGACACCACTTCCCATGGAAAAGCAAGCAGCTGAAGTTTACACGAGAAAATTGTTTACATTGGTTCAGAATGAAATTTTTGTTTCCCTTTTATTTTCTGTAAAATTAATTGGAGATGATGAAAAAACCTGCAGATACGAGGTAAAAAGGTTTAATGAAGAACAAAAGGTATATGCTGTTGATCTAAATACATACAAACAAACAGCTAACTGTAGCTGCAAGATGTTTGAGTTTGAAGGGTTTCTTTGCAGACATGTGTTTGCAGTATTCAAGGCCGCAAATATATTCATTCTTCCACAACATTATATTTTAAAGCGATGGACAAGAAATGCTAAGGATGAGGCTATATTGGATGCACCGTCCTCTTTTGAGATGCAAGAAAAAACTAAAAGAGGGAGGAACTCACATTACAATATCTTGTATCAAGAAGCAATTAAATGTGTAGAGGAAGGTATGGCATCTGAACATAGTTTTAAGGTGGCACTCAATGCCTTAAGAGATGCTAGGATAAAAATTGTTGGTGCGAAGAAAAATGCCACAAGTGCTCAGAAGCTTGATCCTGTGGCTAGTTCTAGCTGTGAGGATGACAATGCAATTTCTAGTGAGGCAGACATCCTGTCTTAGCAAGTCCTACAAACCACCAAAATCCCAAAACAATCGAAAGACTTGCAGAAAATAACATTTCCAGTTACATATCAGAGAAGTGTTCATCGAATCAAGTTAGGTTGTGCACTAGTTGTAAATGCCTTGGTCATGATATCAGTGCTTGCTTGTGGTTGGAGGATCCAGACCAAAACACTTAGCTGGCGAGTTCGATGTATTTTATTTAAATTCAAGTGACTACTCTATTACCATATGGTAAGTTGTTTCTCTTCTGTAGGAAAATCAAACCTAGAATGCAGAAACTTCCTAGACAGCCGGTTCACCTAGAACAGGAGATGATAATCCCTAAGTTGAGGTTTTGTTTTTGATGGTTGGAGCATGCTGGCTACTTTATGCTCATCTCTCAAATTAACAATGGAAAAGATTTAAACAATATTAACTCCATAATTGGTTGAATTTATTTTTCAAGCATATCAGTTTCATTGTTTTACTTATTGTGTTGTTTCTGCTGCAGTGATTTGGATTCTTGATATCTTTTTGGTTTTTGGAACATTTAAGATTTGCACTTTCACATGCTTTTATGCAGCAATGGTCTTTCAGTTCCTTTGTTTCATCCTAACACTGATTGCCTTAAGAAAAAGCAATAATCTTGACAATAACTTGCTTCCGTGGATTTGTTTTACCTGAATACCTGTAATTGCAGATCTGATAGGTAGCAGTTATTGCAATGCTGGAACCTTTTCTTTTATGGAATATGATATTGCGATTTATATTGTTACCTTGAGTAGTCAAACTTGTCATTTCCTGATTTTACTTGTTCGCATTGGACTAAGACCTATCACTTTTGCTATAGATAGCCATCGGCAGTCCCTGCATTTTGTTTGTCATGCCACTTGTAAAAGAGCGTTTTATCGCCTAATAGTGTTTGCTGCTTAGGGGTAGCAGACGAGTGGGGATAATAATATAATGGCAGGGTTTTAAATGCTGGTAAGCAGATAAAATGAATTAATGGTACCAAAACTTTTGCATATGTATCAAATTGATACCAAAATTTTTTTTTTTTTTTTTTTGTATCAAATTGATACAAAAACTTTGGAGTTAGTTTCATAGTAGCAAATATTTTTCCGGTTGATTTATGTTGAAGTAAATATTGAATTTGCTGACGTAAATATCGGAAAAGTTTTAGATAACATGATTTGAAACTCAATGTCAAAGTTTTGATATCAATTTGATACAAAACAAAGTTTTGGTACTAATGTGATACATATAAAAGTTTCGGTACTAAAAAAAACATTTTAGCTACTGGTAAGTCTAGACAAGAGAATGGAACAGTATCAAGGTATTACTGTAGTCTCATCATAACAGTGCAGTGAGACAAGAAACCAAGCCATGAAAAGAAGTTATTTCTCTGTGATTATAAAACATCTGAAGCAGTACTTCAAATAAACAAATAAATAGTATTTGAGCATTAAGCCTCATATGTTGTCATGCTTGGAGCATAACAAGAATAAATTTCTGAAAGATCCTCCGCTCTAGGATTCGCTGCTGTTAGAAATACAGTTCATGAAATGGTTGACAAGGACTATGAATCAAACCAGGAAAGCTCAAGACAATACTATCATTTTCCACAAGTCAGATAATTTTGCATAAGGTAGCGAGATACAATCACAAATCTCTAACAAATGCAGAAAAAGGCCTACAATTAAGTAAACTACCCACCAAAAGCGAGGGAAAAACAAAAAGAAGGAAAAAGTTGCCTGCCTGAAATACAGCTGCCAGCAACACATCCCACATAAAAAACTATTGATTTACACCTAACAATTGACAATTAGAATAACGATGTGGAAAAATGGGAGTAATCCAGAGAAGCTGCAAACACTTTGAGAACCCAAACCCGAGAAATGATCTTCCTATTTAACAATTTTCACAGCCTTCCTCTTCTTCATCAAATCAGCTCTTGGTTCCATCTTTACTGGCAGTGGAGCAGAGAAAACTAAACTGCCACCTTGATCCTGACAACGATCACTTCTTAAATTCCTCGTGGGATTCTTCTCATCATCATCATCACTGCTTTGTGAAGACGCGGCATTATCATCCTGAGCAATTTCATCATTATCGGCCTTGCTGGACCTCTTTCTTTCTTCAATTTCACTGGACTCCACATTCTCTCCACGTTCACCACTGGAATCGCTCCCGTGAGCGAAATTACCACCTCCTTTCAAAACTGACTCATGGGGATCACTGAAAATCCTATACACATTTCCATCCTCAGCAAAGCTAACAGTTTTCTTCACCCTTTGTTTACCACCAGCGCTTTTCACCAAAACCCCATTTCTCATTTTCGAAATGCCATGCTTTCCATCAATCAAGACCTTAGGATTTTCAATGTCGCCGCCACCACCACCACAACCATCACCATCATCAATGAAATCCTGAAAACCTTCAAGCTCCACATCTTCCTCGTCATTATCCCTTGAAAACCAAAGTATCTTTTCAAATCTGTCACTTAATTTCTCTTCTATTCCCTTTTGAGATCCACCTCCATATCCAATATTAGAATTAAAAGCCCTAGATGTATTGCTATTTCTATCAAATCTCACATTTTTGACAAGTTTGTATGGACTTCCGTGCCTTTTGACTGCAACTGCATCAATGAACTCCAAAAATCTAACTATGTCTGCACTAATTGACCTTTTACCATCTCTGATCATAGGATTGCCACCCTACAAACGAAACCTCTATATCATACATCAAAAGAATTATAAAAAAAAATATTAATTTTTTTTTAAAAAAAAAGGGAGAATGAACCGTGGATGATATCATGATATACCTGAATATAGTCAAGTTTGAGAAGCAAGTCCATGGCTTTCTCGGAAACCAACCCATAATTGAAATGGGTTTTATTCGAAATAGAAGATTTGAGAGAGTCAAATCTGGATTTGATAAAAGCAATGTCCTGAAGCTGACTTAGGGCTTTTGATCTACGAACAAGAAAGTAGCGGAAATGGGTTTGAATAATACGGGCGGCTGCTTCTCTAATAGAATACGAAGGATGGCAACTCTTATTCGAAGCAGACAAAGTAAAAAAGTGATGAAGAGAGGATTCAAGCGAGCTGATCCGCTGAAGAAGAGAAGAGATAACAGAATGGATTTGCGGATCCTGACCTAGGTGTTCAAAATGCAGTTTTTGTGGCTCAAAATATAAGTTCTGGTGCTGATATTTCTGAGCTTGATGTTTGCCTACATAAGTATGGGGATTAGGTAGTTTCTGTTGCTGTTGAAGGAGAAAGGTAAGAGCTTGGAGAAGAGGGTCAATTGATAACTGTTGCAGCGGTGGAGGAGGTTCAGAGCAGCAATGGTTGCAAGGGCAGCTGCAGCAATAAGGGGTAGCTCTAGTTGTGGTGGTGGCGACAGGATTTTGCCCATGGTGGCGAAGATGCCGAAAAGCCATTTTCTTTGCTAGCGAGGACGATGGAGCAGCGACCAG
>CATIWF010141683.1:0-50712 GCA_949630135.1 Balakata baccata
GGAGAAAGAGTTTGCAATATCTACATAATTGAGTTACACAACTTATCTAAACCTCTAGTTGTCTTGTGTCTATTAGTGAAGAATCTTGGCTATGGCATAGAAGACTTGGGCATGCAAGTATGGACTTAATTCAATGCCTTAGCAAATATGAACTATTAAATGGGCTCCCAAAGGTCAAATATTTGAAGGATAAAACTTGTGAGCCATATCAAAGAGGCAAGCAACACAAAACATCTTTCAAGATCAAAAATTTTGTAAGCACCTCTAAACCTCTTCAATTATTGCATCTAGACTTTTTTGGACCTAGTAGAGTTGCTAGTTTGGGTGGAAAACATTATGCATTTGTTATTGTTGATGATTACTCTAGGTTTACTTGGGTAATTTTCTTAGCTCATAAAAGTGATACTTTTGAAAACTTCAAGTACCTTGCCAAAAAGTCCAAAATGAGAAGGGATATCGTATCTCTAAGATTAGAAGTGATCATGACAAAGAATTTCAAAATGAGATGTTTGAAAATTATTGTTTAGAAAATGGTATTTCTCATAATTTTCCACACCAAGAACTCCTCAACAAAATGGAGTAGTTGAATGGAAAAATCAAACATTGGTAGAAATGGCTAGAACAAAACCTAATAAGCATGGACTTCCAACCTACTTTTGGTGGAAGCCACTAATACCGCATGTTATATTGTAAATCACATTTTCAAAAGACCTATTTTGAATAAAACCTCTTATGAGCTTTGGAATGGAAGAAAACCCAAAATCTCATATCTAAAAGTATTTGGTTGCAAATGCTTCATATTAAATACCGAGGACAACCTTGGAAAATTTGCCTCAAAATCGGATTAAGGCATATTTCTTGGTTACTCCACTTTTAGCAAAGCTTATAAAGTCTTTAATAAAAGAACATTGATTGTAGAAAAATCTATGCATGTTAATTTTGATGAATCCTATGAACTTGATATTGGAAAAGGTATTCCTTTGAATGATGTTGTAGGTTCTATGGAGAATCTCAATCTTGATCAAGTAGAACAAGGGATATCAACAAAGAAGAATGACCTTGGTGAGGAACAATTTCAAGAGGAGGAGCAATCCTAAGCTCAAGAACAAGAGACTAATGAGCTACCAAGGGAATGGAGATATGCAAGAAACCACCCAAATGAGCAAATCATTGGTGACCCTTCAAAAGGTATAAGTACTCATTCAAAATTTCTTGATTCTAATCTTGCATGTGTATCTCAAATTGAAACAAAGTCAATCGATTAAGCTTTGGATGATGAGAGTTAGGTGATTTGCTATGCAAGATAAACTCAATCAATTTGAAAGGAATGAGGTTTGGACCTTGCTTCCAAGACCTAATGACTAACCAATTATTGGTAGTAAGTGGGCCTATAGGAACAAACTAGATGAGGATGGTAATATTACAAGCAACAAGGCTAGATTGGTTGCAAAAGGGTATAACCAAGATTAAGGCATTAATTATGATGAAACCTTTACCCCCATAGCAAGATTAAAAGTTATATGTATTTTATTAACATATACATGTCACATGAATTTCAAGCTTTTTCAAATGGATGTAAAAAGTGCTTTTTTTAAAAATGGTTTTATATACGAAGAAGTATATGTTAAATAACCTCCTGGTTTTAAAGATCACATTTTTCCAAATCATGTCTATAAACACACTAAGGCTTTATATAGTTTAAAGCAAGCCTCTAAAGCTTGGTATGAAAGACTAAGTGCATTTCTCTTACATAATGAATTCTCAAAAGGGCATGTTGACACAACTTTTTTCATAAAAAAACACAAGCTTGACATTCTTATTGTTCAAATTTATGTTGATGACATTATCTTTGGGTCTACTAATGAGGATCTTTGCCAAGAATTTGCTAAGTGTATGACTAGGGAATTTGAGATGAGCATGATGGGAGAACTCAAATTTTTCCTTGGACTCCAAATCAAACAAGGCAAAGATGGCATCTTCATCAACCAATCCAAGTACACCAAGGAATTGATCAAGAAGTTTAGGATGGATGAATGCAAGAATGTCGAGACTCTAATGGGTACATCAACAAAATTAGACAAAGATGAAAAGGGTAAAGCTATTAATGAAAAGCTTTATAAAGATATGATCAGCTCACTTCTTTATTTAATCGCCTCTAGAACCGATATTATATAGAGTGTATGCTTAGGTGCTAGATTTCAATCATGTCCTGAAGAATCACATTTGAATGTTGTAAAAAGAATTTTGAAATATCTTCATGGCAACATGCATTTAGGAATATGATATCCTAGAAATTCTTCATTTCATATCATTGGTTTTTTGGATGCCGACTACGTCGGTAGTCTTTTGGATAGAAAAAGTACATCCAAAACTTGTCACTTTATTGGTGAATGTTTAGTTTTTTGGCATAGCAAGAAACAAGTTTCGATTTCCTTGTCCACCGCCGAAGTTGAATATGTGGCGGTGTGGCGGTGGACTATTGTTGCACTCAAGTTCTTTGGATGAAACAACAACTCGAGGATTATGGCCATGCAATTTATCACATTCCCATTAAATGTGATAACACTAGTGCAATAAATCTCTCAAAAAATCCCATTCAACATTCTAGAAGTAAACATATTGACATAAGACATCATTTTTTAAGAGATCATGTTCAAAATGGTGATGTAGTGTTAGATTTTATTGACACCAAAAACCAACTAGCAGATATTTTTACCAAGCCCTTAAATAATGAAAGGTTTTGTTTTATAAAGAAAGCTTGGTATGCTTGATAGGAGCACATTGGTTTGAGAACCTTAAATCATGCTTTTACATGTATAAAACTGTTTTTTACTTGTTGAATGTGAATGCTATACTTCATGGTTAGTTTATTTCTTTTCTCTCCTAAAATTTTCGGAGTACCTATAACTCCCGCTTGGGACATTATCCCTCCCTCTTGCAACTTCTTGGCTGTCATATTAACCATTATATATCCTCATATCCCACTCGAGAAACCACAGTTCCTAGTCGGGACATTTGAATACTATCCAACCGTTGCACCTCTTTAAAAGTGCACACTCAGGAAGCCGCCTGTCCCTCTCAGGACTGTGTCCAAAAATTCAAATTTTTCTGACCGTAAGAACCCCCTCGTCCCGATCAGGACTGACTTAATGGTAGCCTTTTGTAACTTCCACCAATCAAATCCATATGCCATAACTCCTATTTAAACACCTTAAACAGTAACATACCTCTTCAAACTCTATAAATACCCCACTATTCTCATTATTTTCTTCACTTTTGCATCAACACTCTCTCTCTCTCTCTCTCTCAAATTTTTATTCTCTAAAGACAAAATCTCTCTAATGGCACTAGAGGTTGGAACTTCGAAATCAAGAGCCTCCAAAGGCAAAGGAGTGGCCTCTTCCTCTAACTTCTCCTCCTTTAATGATATCTTTAATGCCTTCTCAAGGGAGGAGAAGAAGCAGTATGCCGTCATCACCACTAAGAAGTTCATATCAAATCACACTCTAAATATAGATGACCTTGACAAATTAGGTGTTAAGGATGAAGTTATTGGCATTCTTGAAGAAATGGGGTGGACCAATCTAGTCATGTCCCTTGAAGATGGCTATGATGAACTCACTATTGAATTCCTCTCCACTCTGAAGGGTTTTGATCATGTATCACATACATATAACGCAACGGAAAATAAAAATTTTCAAAACCCGAATCAAAGGATTTTCATGTGCCACTTAAAACTAATTTAACCAAAGAAAATTCAGAATTTATACCTTTATAATTTCTTGATTTTTCTTCAACTTCTCACCTTGTTGGGTTGTAGCATACCACAACAATCCAATCTAGGATTCTCTAACAATATCCATGCGAAGATGAGAGGATGAAACCACTAGGGAGATGGCTTGAACATACCTCAAAGTGCTAGCAATGGTGTATGTTCCTTTGAGAGGAAACATTAAACTCTTTAATTTTTCTTGTTGTTTCCAAAAATTTTTCTTCTCCAAAAAATTTTTCCTTGTCTATTTTCTATCTTTTAGGGTCTTTTAGATCCAAAAGAAAATCATAAAAGCTATATCAAAATTGAAAGGAGAAGAAAATGAAAAGTCATGAATAATGAATTGGCCAATTTATAGGGAAATTAGGGCGCTGCTGCGGACTGGCGCGTGCAGCAGCCCGCTTGGGCCTACTGGGTAGCCCAACTTGCCTGACCGGCAGGCCAGCGGCCCTGTACGGGTTTGCACGGGCCTGTCTCTGCAATCTTATCGTGAACCAACTCGAAATAATTCTCTCATATTTTGGATCTCATCCAAAGACATTTTACTCATTCTTTATATCTCCAAAGTGTGTCATCCATTGGGTTCCCAGTTATGTTGGCCACTTAAATTATCAAATAATTGCAAATCATGAGCGGTGTCTAGCAACACATCATGATCTTCAATTGACAGAAAAGTCAGTGATTTGACTATGAACCTTTCCATAGACTACAATATCTGCAATTTGTCCTTTCACCATACTATACCCCACTCGGTTTAGAGCATGGACTATGTGTTAGTTCCCACTAGACTAATTATGTCACATCTAGCCCAAGTGATGTTAGATCTTGTCCTCGGGACTCATTACTCTATTAAACATGTCACTGAAGACCATCTTCAGGATGTTTCCACTCTGGCCAAAGATTTTCAAGTAATAATCCCCATAAGAGGCCATAGGTATACTCTCCCTCTATCAGGAGTAGCGAATCATCTATTAGCTACCCAATTACCTTCAAATACCTCAAGCTGTACCCAATCACCACCCTATGAGCGACCTCTACGAGGCAATAAGGAATGGAGTGAAAGCACATAATCAGTATCCAAGATACCTTTGAGTACCTCAAGTCTAAGGATACTTACCCCATTGCTATGAAGAGACTATCATTGACATTTAAATAGATAATCCACATGATCGTCTTGTACCAAGTCATCCAATATACTTGACTACTCTCAGTAAGCATCCACATGTTAACTTTAAACATGTCATGTTCACCATTTATGAGATCTGCTGCTTGATCCAATCAAGGAGTATAACATGTGCTAGTCTATCCGGATCAACAATGTCTCATCTTGTTGATCCTATGACTAGGGATAATTTAGATACTAACATAATTACACATGATAGGAATCTCATTATCATTATCCCATCATGATTTTCTTCATGCTATGTTTCATATCATGGACTTTCATTAATCAATTTAAGATTTATATCAATTTATATGCAAATGAATGTTAATATAATGAAATAATGCATTTATGAATGTGTACACTAAGTGCCTAAGGCGATTGCCTTTTAGGCACTTCTCTAACAATCTCTCACTTGCACTAAAGCGAATCGCCATTATACATTACACTATAGGCAAGAATATGACTATCATATTCATTTTGGGGTTTTGGTCTAGTGACTCGATCAAATATTTTCTAATCAGTGGGAACTCTTTCTCTCATTACATCACATTTACCATTTATTTCAAAAATCAATTGATAAAATTGAGTACTTGTTTGGACCTTTTGATGAGACCATGATTCCTTATGCAATGGTTCTATTGTTGTTCCAATCATATTGGACTTACAATACTAGGAATCACTTCTACCTTGTGATGAATTCCCTTTTCCAAACTACTTCCTCAGCTGCCTTGGAAGCTGTACTGTACTTTGAGTTGTGGAATCATCAGTCATCATCAGTTTGTAACTTTTCCAATTGACTAGACAACTATTTAATTTGAATATATAGCCCGACTAGGATTTTGAGTTATCCTTGTCGAATTGGATGCTGGCATCTATAATCTTGCTTACCTTAAGCTTACTATCTCCTTAAACCAAGAATACATCCTCAATCCTTCTCAAGTATTTAAGGATGTTCTTAATAGACACCCATAATCCTTTGATGGGATCATATTGATATCTACTCATGACATTCATAGCATGATATCCATTGGGCCTAGTACACAACATAGTACATAATGAATCCAATAAATTAGGCTTATGGAATCTCATCCATGCTAGTCTATTTTTTTTATGTCTTTTGACATAAAGACTTAGAAAGGGTAATCCTATTAATCATAGGAATAGATCCTCTCATAAACTACTTCATGCTAATCACTTTAGCATCTTAGTTATATAGACTAAGAAAGAATGAGTAACCAATTAGATCTATCTCTATAGATCTTAATCCCCTTTTGGTAGGTTACTTTTAAAATCCATCTTGGAAAATTATTTTAGAGTAACAAATTGACTAACTTAGAAGTGGGAGATCGTTTCCTACTAATAGTATGTCTTCTACATACTTCACTAGGAACAAAATGGCACTCCCATTAACCTTCTTGAAAACACATGAATTATCGACATATTGTGACAAAAACAAACTCTTTGGTTATCTAATCAATTTAGATATTTCAACTCCCGCATGTTTGCACTAACCCATCTATGGATTTTACAATTTGCATCCTGTTTCATCATCATCAAATATGAATCTCTTTGGTTGTGTTATGTACACATCTTAAGTCAGATTTCCAAAATGAAACCAGCCTTTATATCCATTTGCAAAATCTCATTACTATGAGTAACAATGACTAGGAGTAACACGATGGATTTAAGCATAGTATATGGAGTGAAAAGTCTTGTCAAAGCCAACCTTTGTCTTTAACGATGTCTTTTAACTACGAACTCTAGCTTTATAGGCAACTGTATTACCTTCCATGTCGGTCTTCTTAAAGACCCATTTGTACCCAATAGGCTTTGTCCCATTAGGTGGATCAACCAAAGTCCTTACTTGAACCTCCTCAATTGAGGTAGGTGCCTCTAAGGCTAAGAACAAATCACACATTAAAGCCTCTACTCAAAAGAAAAGTAGCAAAGGCTAACTAGGCTTAAGAGGGAAACATCAAAAGGCCAACCATGCCTTTTTGTATAAGAGGCATACACCTAGAAAAACACCCACTATACATGATTGTGTTTGTTGTTGCACTTCTTCTTATATTTATAACAAGAAAGTTATAAATAATCCTTTAAAAAGAAGCTATGCCATTATTGCATAGAGTTTGGGCATATTAACATTCATTGTTTAATAAGGAAATCCCATTGGGATTCCTCGAAAACTTGAATTTATGTTCCATAGGTATGCCTTAAATCCTCAAGCAATGAAAATGTATAGCTCTTGGATAGTGGATGCTCAAGGCACATGAATGGAAACAAAGCCTCTTCACTAGTCTCAAGCATATTGATGGAGGTAAGGTTACCTTTGGGAACAATGCTAAGGGTAAGGTAATTGGCATTGGTTCCATAGGATTAAATGGTATTTCAATCATTGATGATGTAATGTTTATTGATGGTCTAAAGCACAATCTCTTAAGTGTGAGTCAATTATGTGACAAGGGAAACAAAGTCAACTTTACCTCCAATTAATGTTCAGTGATCCCTATATATGGTCAAGAAATATTCAAAGGAGAAAGAGATGATAACACTTACATAATTGACTTACACAATTTATCTAATGTTTCCTCTAGTTGTCTTGTGTCTATTAGTAAAGAATCTTGGCTATGGCATAGAAGACTTGGGCATGCAAGTATGGATTTATTCAGAGCCTTAGCAAAGATGAACTAATAGATGGACTACCAAAGGTCAAATATTTGAAGGACAAAACTTGTGAGCCATGTCAAAGAGGCAAGCAACACAAATCATCTTTCAAAATCAAAAATTGTGTAAGCACATCTAGACCTCTTCAATTATTGCATCTAGACTTATTTGGACCTAGTAGAGTTGTAAGCTTGGGTGGAAAATACTATGCATTTGTTATTGTTGATGATTACTCTAGGTTTACTTGGGTAATTTTCTTAACTCATAAAAGTGAAACTTTTGAAAACTTCAAGTACTTTGCCAAAAGAGTCCAAAATGAGAAGGGGTATTGTATCTCTAAAATTAGAAGTGATCATGGCAAAGAATTTGAAAATAATTGTTTAGAAAATGGTATTTCTCGTGATTTTTCAACACCAAGAACTCCTCAACTATTAATAATAGTAATAATATTTTTCAAAATATAATCAGTTATTGAAATTTTATGTTGGCATGGAATTTACATGTTTACATGGAAAAATAATAGCATTTTCAACTCCAACGAAGCTGAATCTTGTTCAGGCGATAGTATAATGATGGAGTTGCTATCATCAGAATCGGTTATTTGTAGAATCTAAAAATCTTAATATGCCTTGACCAATGCAAATGAAAAGGAGAAAGAAAAATTTTACAAAACAGAAGGGAAAACTTAAAAAGGATTAACATGTGGACAAATTTCTCTATTAATTAATAATAAGCCAACCATCTTAATGCTAGAGAGAGTGCCTAGTCTTCCTCTTGCTCATGCCCTTCCAATCCGTTCTCTCCATGATAATAAAAAGCAAGTCAGAGTTAATAACCCAAGGCCTGCATAAGTGCTTTATCCAGAAAGTTGAGAAATTTATCAGTGATTGAAAATAAATAATTAAATATCATTTACTTGTCCAGAAAGAACATTTATCAAGGCCAATTCAAAGGCAGTGGTCAAAGAATCAGCCTTAATCTGACTGATGAGATAACATAAATATTTAAGCATTGGCTGACCAGGTTTAGCCGTTAAGGTACTGTTATTCGCCAGATTTCCACCATTAGACAATAGCACAATGACCTAAGATGGTTTCAAACCTTATAGCTGGTGGAAAAAAAAAAGGTTTTCAACAAATACAGATTCTCTGATCAATTAAAATACATCCAATTAGATAAGTAAATTAGATAAGATACACAGCAGATACCTTACCTTTTACATTCATCAATTCTATAAAATTTTACGGCTTCTTTTCTCTGCAATTTAAACAGGACATTTGATATTTAGCAAAGTAATAAAGCATTTTAGTCTATAGAATTACACCTAAACAATACAAAATCTAATGCCCACTTGAATAAAGGCAGATAAACATTTTCTAGCTAGCTGTACAAATGACATATATGATACACCTACATCACTACAAAACAATGCTTGAAAATTACATGTTATGTGATTGAGAAGGTTATTGTCCTATATTTGAGCCAGACCTAATAACTTTCTGGGTGAAGGAACCATAATGTCATTGCAAATGAAATATTACTTCAAAAACGAACAACCACCATAACAATAGTATTTGCCACAATAGCCGGACAGTTTGCCCCACAAAGACATGATATAAGATTGTAAGAAAATACATCACAAATCACAGGTAAATCCAACTTAACACCTGGATAATCACTGCATAATTTAGTGAACTACAGTCTGTTCACCCGACAAAAACTGATTTTCATCTCAGGCCCCCTAGATAACTAATTTGTTCCACCTCTCTTCTTGCCCTTCCATCTGGAACGAGGTCTAACAGATGGTTCACCCTACAAATAATATGTAAGACTGTAAGAAAATACATCACACAAATTATAGGTAAATCAAATTCATTATACAATGAAAGTGAAATGCCTTCGTGCTGCGATGCTCTTTTTCTAATTCTGAAAGCACTGCCTTCAACACTGTAATGTGAATGGCAATGCAAAATTCATCCTTATTGTCCATAAAAATTCCTACAATTTTCTTTTCCGCATTAAGTATTGAACTGCCTTCTGCACCCCATGGGGGAACATGGGCATTAATTTGTATAACTGGAGTATAAAAATGAAGATCAGCTTCATAAGAGTATATGCCCTCATCTTTCAATGTTTCAATATTATAAAAATCCCCCCATAATTCTATTTGAAGATGCAGAAGATCCAGCTCTATGTTCATGAAGATTACAAGGCTGGAAATCAGAAGGTTCATACGAAAAAGTTGCATCATCCAAGCACGGAAATGCCACCTTCCCTGCAAAAAATGATCCCACCCAATCACCAGAATTCCCCATAACATATATACCAGACCTACTGCTAGATCTCCATCTCCCGCAAGCTCCAAATAGCTCCAATCAGATAAAGGATCAACATCTAGGATTGCTATATCTATATTTTTGAAATAAACCACGTTAACTTTCTTAAAGTAAGACCAATCCAATCTACGAGCTCTAATCTCAATGGGACATTGTTCAGTGGAAGTATCTACCATCATCGTATGAGCACAAGTAAAGATACGCCCATTAATTTTTGAAGAAAAACCAGTAGCGAAATAAGGTTGCTCATCCCTAATTTCAATTAACCATATGCCTTTTTCCAAATTATTACAAAAATCCTCTAAATTGGGACCAACATTTGAAGATTCAACTGTCGCCTGTAGCAAAGAGAATTTATATCAATGACTAGTAAAAGACAAATTTAAAATTATAGTGCAAAAAGTGAACACAAAACAGCTCTTAACATGAAAGAAATGAAACTAAGCCAACAAGGATTCACTGACTGAGGGAATCAGAAGCTGGTTGAAGGCATTAAAATGCTGAAGACCAGACAGAAAAAAAAAACCTAAAAGCAGATATAATATCGACAGATTAATACACTTTCAGCTATTATAACATTGAGATGTAGCCACATTTTTTTCAATACTTCTTATCACCTACTTCTCATTTTTTTATTAAAAAAGAAAAGAAAAGAAGAATGTGCCTTCTAACTCCTAGTCAAAAGAAATATGTGTTCAATACTTGTCATTTTTTTTTTCATTTGCCTAAAAACAAGCAAAAAAAAAGTGTCTTGTAATTCCTTATAAAAAGGAATATCTATCTCATACATGAAACCAGAAATAAAGGAAGAAGCTAAGGAAATGACACTCACCAGCACTCACTATTTAGTGAACTCCTACGGTTGTTTTTCCTCTTCTATATTAACTTAGAATTACAAAAATAGTCGAAAAATGAGTTTTCTCTGCATATTTGAGTTTCCATTGTGTGTTTGCTATCATCATATTCAAGTTTAGTCACCTCTCCTATGTTCCTTCCCTCTGTGTAAGTACATTGCTAGGCATTAAGCTTCTGACATAAGCTGAGACGAAAGTCCATCACATTTCTCTTCTTCCCATACTCCTTAAGAAATAATTAAAATATTAAAAATATAGTCACACAGATTAAGATATTATTCATGTTAATAATCACATTGATCACTTTGAATATTGTTAGGGTTTCTCTCTACGCTAGGGTTTCCGCAAATTCTGTTCTAAGCTTTCTCTCCTTTAGATGATTGATTCTATCTATCAATATCTTATTTTGCTGAATTGCGCCGTCGTCTTCTTTTTCTATTGTCTTTTTTTTTCATCCATTTTTTTTATTTAAGATAAAAATCCATATCTGAACTTTTAAGACTAATCCTAATTTATTAAGTATTTGAATTCCTAAAGAAAATTAGAAGGGCAATCATGTTTTCCTAAAACTAATTAATAAACCAAAACTAAAATAAGACCATAACGGAAACAACAAATCTAAAACAAATATAGAGATTTCAGCTAAAAAAAAAAAATCAAAACGTTAAGCAACAAAGTAAAGAGAAAGAACAAGCTAACCTTGATTAACAAAAGAATTTGGTTTAAATTCTTTCTTTAAATTGTTTTGCAAATATTTACGGGCTGAAAAGCCTTACATTATTTGGGCTTTTACCAGACTCACAAAGGAAAACTATGATTAATTTATATATAATTTTAATGAATTATTATTATTATTATTTATTGTTTTTTTATTCAATATATATTTTATTATATTTGTACATATATTTCATATATACATCACAAATACAATTTCTTATTCAATATGACAACTTTTATTGAAAAACAATAAAATATCTAAAATAATTAAAGATATTTCTTATAATGTTTTTTTAGTAAAACAATTAACTAAAATTAGAGATTTGGTAAGAGAAAATCTATTTGCTAAAAAATATAAATTTTTTAAATTAAGATATTTAGGTTTATTAAAAATTATATTACACAAATAAGTAAAATACATATTGTGTATATAAGTAGTAATTAGTTACTCTCACGTTGCATTGAGCCATAAAAATTAAAATAAGTACATAGTATATAAATATAATAATTTTTAATAAATAAATAAATATGATATTTATTAATTTAAATAATTACATATAAATAGTTTAATATAATGTAAATAAATGATCCATATATAGATATAAAACATATATATATAGTGAAAATTTATATGCTTATGACGTGAATGAATAATGATGTATTTAATTGTAAAAAATTAATTAATTTAGAAGGGAAATTAAAGAAATTAAAAATTAAGTAAAGATTGAATTGGAAAGATGGAAGAATAAGGATTAAAGTGAAAATTTGACATGTACTAAGAATTTTTCATTTATATATCCAATAAATAATATACTTCCCCTATTACAATTTTTACTTTAAAAAAAATTATTCTATTATGTCTATCAAATTACTCGAAATTTTGGTTGATGAAGTGTATAAAAAGTGACATAAAAGGGAGATATAGATATAAATAAATTAGCACGATACTTTTCTAATTTAATTAGAAGTCATTCAATCTTAAAATATAATTACTTTAAAACTCTTGAAAAAATATTTTATTGTTTTTCGATGACTTCAAACTAATTCTCATATCTGATTAAAAAAAAAAAAAAAGAAGGTATTAAAAGAGTCGTGTTGCAGTTGGAATTGAAACTTAACTTCTCACCAAATGACAAAATAATTAAATTAATGTATCTACTAACTTACAATAGTGTGTATCGATTTTACTAAGAAATAATGTATTTAATTATAGAAAATTAATTAGTTTAGAGGTCAAGTTAAAGAAGTTAAAATTTAAGTATGGATTAAATTGGAAAGATGGAAGAATATGGATTAAAGTGGAAAATTGAAATGATTAATATTAAATAAGAATAATTAAAATTAAGAAAGCTTGATTAAATTATTAATCATTATATGCATGTTTTCCATGCAGAGGACATGTACTAATTTATTATCTCTTATAAAATAAGGTGGCATGTTTCTGTTCGAAGAAATAAAATTTTCTTCTTCTACTCTTTCAAGTCTACCATTTTATTCTTTAAAAAGGAGGGAAAAAAAACAACCAAGAAAACAATTGGGAGAATAGTGTTTGCATGTTGGTGATCAACTAAAAAGTAAAAGTAGAGATAGGCCATGGATTAAGAAGAATTTGAAGGTAAGCCAACTTTCATATGTAGCAGAGACCTCTCATTTTTCTTTTGATTTTTTTTTTTTTTTTGCTCGTTTCTTTCTTCCAAAATAATAAAATTTTATATAAACCTTGAGTAAAATTTTATATAAACCTTCTCCATTTTTTATAATTTTTATGGGTTTTCTACAGTGATAACTTTATTTAATTCAGCTATGGAGTTATTTTCTTATAAGTAATTAATTTTCAAAAAACATATGAGATAAAATGATTATGATGAGGTTATTTTCGGCACCAATATGTTGCCTGAAGAAGTGGAGCACTGTCATTTTGGACTCCAAATATGTTAAAGGGTTGCAAGGATCTGGCATTGCAAGAGTATTGTATGGTCAGAAGAAAACAGGTTAGAAAATGAAGAAAGAAATCCAAGGTCTGTTGCTATGGCTAAACAGACGATAAAGAAGACCTGACATTTGACGTTTTTCGATGTAGGGACTATAAAGCAAAATGGCGCCGTTTTCTCAACTGGAAAAAGAAATTCTCATACTCATGAGAACGGATGTCGTTTTCAGATGCAGCTGCTGAAAAACAAAATTGAATGGGCAAAATTGGCTCTATAGTAGCTACAATAACCGTGTCTTGCACTTTATATATATTAATAAATTATTGTTATAAATTTTTCAATGTAATATCATAATTCACAAAGATACATAAAAGTAAACTATATATACAAATATCATATAATTCACATATGTTTTTTTACGTACATTAAAATAATTTAAATATAACATATAATTTATATAACACTCTATCTATACAACATAATTATACTTGTTATATCATTTTATAATAGGAACAATCTCATTAATACTCTTCTTATTATTTATTATTTACCATTATTTTATATATTAATTCCATACACATTCTAGGTTCGTATAATGACAACCCCATATATATATATATATATATATATATATATATATATATATATAACAACTTTTAACTTTGGACTCTGGAACCTATTCAGAATATATATATATACATAACTGTCTCGTATTATAAGTCATAAGTGTAACACTATCCTACCTTATTGTATAAGGTAGAATCAGATAATGTTACGTGTTATACTCTAATTTACTATAGCTAAATCAATGTTTTAATTGTATTTACATAATTAATATATAATTAAATCAATGTTTAAATTGTGTTTACATAAGAAATATATAATTATTTCACCGTATAACTTAATTTTACGAGTTTTGACTATTAAATAATAACTATCAATTAATTTAAAATTTTAGCATGGTACCATCTGTTTCATAGATTTTCCCATACTTACATAAAAAATAAAAAAAATCTATAGACCATATATTTTTATTTAACAAATCAGTCTTAGCTATTTCAAGTCATTAACCCAATTAATTATCCAATATTATTAGAATTATATATTGTAAGAGCTTTATATTAATACAAAGTATAAATTTGTCAATAACTATAACATTTAATTTTCCTAATTTTTACAAAGCTAGATACATATTTACACATTAAATGAAATGCCAAAGGTAAAAGAGCGACATGTAACAAAGCCAATCCGATCAAAGTGTCTTGTCTGTTGTTGCTCCTCTGTTACAGGATCCAAAACACTTCTTGACAAGCTTTATCTATACACTTTCAAAATCCATTCGATATTTTACTCTTCCAACTTCTACTTATAGTATTAAATAAAACAAATTCATGTGCTATGCATATAGTTCAATGGCGTATACTTTTTAGTAATATAATTTAAAATAATAAAATATGTAAAATAATTTAGCATATCATACATTATTAATAAAATAAGCATACAAAAACTATAAGCAGCGAAAGATTCAATATATAATTTGTTAATGACATCAATTATCGTTTATATATAAAAGAATAATTACTCAGAGATTAACTCGTATTAATTTCAGTTTAATATTTTGCCCATAATATCCTAGACCAAAATTAGGAAGACATAAGAGATTCGACTATTCTTGCAGCATTGATTGCTGATGCAGTCTAACAATAAATAACTCAACGCTTACATAACAATAATATATCGACAATATACGTCTATTGTGCATCCAATACGATGCATTTGCATTTATAAAATATCAGTATCACGATATTGTTTGCGTCGTACAGTTCCCTAATTGGCATGCCAATTTATCTACCATATTCTATCTAGGTATAAGTGATGGGCTTATATCCACATATTTTATAATTTCTATACAAATAATTCATTTTAGCTTTATGGTCATTTACTTATAATTTGTTAACACCTACTTAAAACTCTAACTCATATATTTCTCGTCTATTATTGTTTATTTCTTTATTGGTATATATCCAATTTCACCTAAGGACAATTAAAAATAGTTCATGTAATAGACATTCGTTAAATTACACACAAAGTCATATGTTCACATAATCATAATAAGTCATACCATATTGTCAATCATATTTATTAGTCATAATTTCAGGCATACATGTAAATCTCATTCTAATTTAAAATTTCAATAAGGCAATGTATTTTTAATCATAATAATGTTATCATTCTTCTTTTTCTTATTATTATTATTATTATTATTATTATTATTATTATTATTATTAAATTTTTAAGTATCAGACTTTAGATAGAAACTCAACCATAAATGTTTTTATCTCTCTTTTAATTAATTAAATAATTTTATTTATTTATTTTTGCCTTATAATTCAGATTGATTTTTTTTTTAATCTTTATCCATGAGCTCTCTTTACATGCATAACGTGCACATTCCTTCATTTCATGCATAAGAATAATAAGTTTGCCGCCCATCAGCTCAAACCAACTCAATTTTATTTGCTTGAATCCATGTCAGTCCATTATATGCAAACAATACTTCCTCTCCATATTTTGTTTGTGCATTTTACTTATTACATATACCAACATAATTGTTTTGGCCTATATTTGCTCCCCACGACTTTTATTTTATTTAACTTTTCCACAAATTCCACTTTTTAACTCACTTACAACTACCTATTAATTAACCCAAATTACATAATCACAATCAATATCTCTAAACTTTGCTATGAGAAATATAGATTCTAAGCATCTATTAACTTCCATCGCACCCTCAACATAATTAATACAACCTTAGTAATCAATTCAAGTGTTACATCTTCTATATGCACAAAACAACCTCCAATTATTACACCAAGTTACTTTAAAACGCAACAAATCACACCGCATCAACTATTGCGTTCTACTTTTTCCCTACTTTAATAGATTTTTAACCAACTATTCCACTATTCAACCTAATCCTTAGGTTTTCTGCCCCAAATTCCTTCTTGTGCCCACGGTTGTGATTCTAAAATCATTTCAAAGCTTTTTTTTTTTGCTTGAAGTCCCAAAACCATCCTCATAATACCCCATAGTTAGCTACGGTTCATGGTTTTTCACTAATTACTTCATCTTTTATTTATTTCTCATTTTTATTTTCATTATATTATTTTGCCCAATTCCAGCTTAGCTTCCATATTTTAAGTTCAATACTAAAGGAAATTTTGTCATAAAAGAACATAAATGTACTGGCAAGGAAAGAAGCCTCTGTTTCAGGCTTTCTTATTCTACTTAAAAGTTTCAAGTCTTCATATATTTTCCTTTATATCTCTTTTTGATCCAACTTCCGACTTAATCCAGTTCCAATCTAAAGCTTCAATATTGAAAAATATATATATATATAGAATATAACTTTAAGACAATTCAGTCAACCAAGAAATTAGAAGAGAAATAGAAAATTGATAACTCACCTCATTTCTCTTCTCGTCCCTCTCCCCCTCTTGATCTTCGACCATCTCTTTCTTAGCCTCCTCATTCTTCAACTTCATCTTCTTTTGATCTTCTTACATGTGTGATTTCTTCCTTCAAGCTTTCTCCTTCCTTTACAAATTATTATTATTATTATTATTATTATTATTATTATTATTATTATTATTATTATTATTATTATTATTATTATTATTATTATTATTTTGCATAATAACCCAGACAAGTGGAGTCAAATTGAAAGGGGAATATTGTTGGCTAAATATGGTGGTGAAGAAAATAAGAGATGTCTCCAGAATCTTGGTGAAGTTGTGTAGGTTTATTTCGGGTAGGAAGATGATAAAGATGGGTAAGAGAGCTTCGTAGAGAAAACATTGTCCGTTATGTCCTTTTGTACCCTTGTTAAGCTTTAATTTAATTACTTAATTATAAACCCTTAACGTGAACAACAAATGATATTTTATTATTATTAATTTGGGTCTTATATTAACACTTTTAGTCCTTAATCCTCCTATTTCCCATTAGTTAACTCACAGAACTTTTGTCATTTTCAATTTAATTCGTAAACAAAATTTTCTTTTCTCAAATTCATACCAAATTAAATATTCTTACCCAATTACATATTCTATTATCTTTTTTTTTTCCATTTAATTTCTCCAATTTTACTGTGAATTAAATTCCACTTTTTTTAATATTTAGTTTGAATTTTCAATTTTGCTCGATTATTCCTAAACACAAATTTCCCTCGTTATTTCTTTTTTTTTTTCATCTAAATTTAAAATTCTGTCGGTTCAATGCTTCTAATCACAATATATATGTGCAACTAGGGTCAAATCTAGCAGATGTTACTATAACTACTATTCCCATTAATACAAAATACAAAACATGATATATTGGACTCACAAACGGGGTCACAATGACTATTTTTTATATAGGCTCTAGCAACCTTCTCTTTATTAATCTCTACTTTCTATAAGCTCTTTGACCTGTGTAAGTAAAACTCATACTAAGCTATCTCTAACTTAATGGTACATATAGGTATTGGAATTTTCCACGCAACCATTCAATACATATAGCACAAAACAATCATAGCATATGCACATATAAATCATATTTATATCATATTACATGGCTTTAACTTTTACATATATAACGTAAAACCTCATGCATAAACTATTTTCCTAATGCTCATAATACATTTTATATGCTTATACTATTTATACTGGTCATTTTTAACTTTTTACTTTTCAATTAATCTATCCTATTCACTTTCTTTCAATTAATCAACTTTGACACATAGCATATCAAATATCATATACATGTCTTAAACCTTTTTCCATGTTTTCCAATAATTAATTTTGACAAATGACTCAAGCCTCATTTCCGAGACTGGCCGGATATAGGGTGTGAAGTAGGCATACCTAGTCTAAGGTTAGATATGCTACTCACTCTATGTATAGGAAAATATAGTAGGCGCACCTAGTCCAGGGCTAAACATCCTGCATGCCCACTATGTCCTCTATGCTCGTCCAAGCTCCTCAAGTCAAAAAGCGCTCATAACCCAACCTTAAGTCAATTGATTGAGTATAATAATGGATATGAGTGTCAGGAATAAGATGACCCAGACCAGGGCTAGCAACCATGTTTCTCTCTCATACTTCGTAATGGTACATATTATTTATCTCCTTTATAGTGCACTATCTATCTAAAGTAGTCATCGAGTGGAGAATGGACATTTATGTTGCCCAAACAATTACCAAAAATGAGGGCAGATGAATTGGTAGGTAAATAAAAAATTTTATCTCACAAGAATAACAAATGATTTAGAGAAGATGGAAATGTGAAATTTATAGAGGTTCGGATGTTAACTAACTCTACTCCTCTTCTCAATTGCAATTGAGTATTCACTAATCTAATACTTAGATTACAAGTAGAGTTTTACCTAACTCACTCCCAACTATGGTATTTTATAAGGCTAATACTCAACCAAAAATTTCCTTATATTTTAATAGCTCACACAATAACCAATTCATTGTAATTTAGCTCACACAATACCCAATTACAAGATATCTCAAATGTTTAAGGCTAAAACTTAAACTCTTACAAAAAAAAATTAATGAAGTAGAAGTTGAGAAAATAAATTGCTAGAGTTTTGGCATAACAAAGTAGTTGGATAAATTAAATGGCCTTTTGGATGGGTATTTATATTGATTTTCTACCAATTAGCCATTACAAATGGGTGTCATAACTCTTTCTAATGTTCTCCTACAAGTGCATTTAATATTGTCTGCAGAGGGTGTTTCCCAGTTTGGAAAATGGGTTTTCCAGTTGGAAAAAGCCCAATCACGACATATGACATCATCTGGTCGGCTAAAGGCTCCAATAGCTAGTTCCTATATAAATTTATTGGTCGGGATTCAAGGTTTCATGGTCGGGACTTGTTCGAAGCTGACTGTTCAACTACTGACTTGGAGACTTTCCCGGTCGGGACACTCTTTCCCAGTCGGGATCTTGGTCAGCCATAGTTGGCCATTTTGACTTCTTAGATGATATGCCATAATTTTTTTTTAGGCGCCAATTAACGGTCATGCCTTTTGATTTTTCCAGTCTGGCCTTGTGTTTCCCGGGTTTGCCTTTGCTATTTCCTAATCATGAAGGGACCTTTCCTTATTGGTATTTGCTATTGGATCAAAGGCCAATCTGCCCAAGCTTTTTCCCAGTCGGGAAGGCTACTTTCCTGGTCTGTATCTGCCAATGGATCATAGGGAATTCTAAGGGCCAATCTTTTCCGGTTTGCCCACTAAATTCCCGGTCGAGAACATTGTCCCGGTAGGGAGTTATATGTCCATCAGAAAATTTTCACTTGTTCATTAGGGAACTCAAATCCAAATGTATTAAAACTTTGAACACTATAAAAACAACACTACATGAAGATATTAGTGATATTCAATTTGATTGTCAAGATCAAAATAGAGAGCAATCATCCTAAGGTCAAAAATCTCTCCATTTTTTATTTTGACAATCAAATTGAGCAAAAATAACAAATTTATAGAGCATATATTAAATTAAGGTACTGGAAAATGTGCATACAAAGTTTCACAACATTTGAAGCAAGATAACCTGTAGGTCAACTAAGTCAAACAAGAATGTCAAAAGTCAACATTTTTAACTTAGTTACCAATCCGAAAATTAAGTTGATTTTTGTTTCAATTTTTATAATTATTCTCCCCATTTGTCAAGATAAAAAAGAAGTGATGTATAAAAAGCAAAAAGCAATCACCAAAGAGAATGAAACAAACAATTCAAACACTTTATTTATTAGGAAATGTGGTACAAAAGAGAGATAATGCGTGATCTAAACATAATAAGCCACATAAGTAAGATACCTAGCCTAAAAGGATAGAAAAACATAAAGACTAAAAGGCTAAACATCTATTCTTCATCATTTTCCTCCTCTTCTTCATCACTCTTCTTCTTCTTCTTCTTAGACTCCTTGCTCCCCCTCAATTGGATTCTCCTCTTTAAAGCTATAAGTGCAAATGTGAAGGTTCAATTGCCCTTGCCTACTTTGGATATCCAAGTGGAGATGTTGCATCATATCCCTCATGGTGTTGAATTAACTCATTTGCAAGTCATAGAGGCTTTGTATAGTGACATGTTGATAGTGAGGAGTAGGTTGAGGTTGGGCACTTGAGGCTTCCCCTCCCACAGAGAGCCATGCACGCTTCCTTGTTGCTTTTTAGGTGTCCTTTTAGGCTCTATGCTTTCCAATGGCATAGAAGTATTGATCTACACCTTTAGAGGGCCTTGCAATTCAAAAGGTATTAGATGTCCAAAAAGTGGTCAAATTGAGAGCGGGTTGAAGTGAGAAGATAAGTTTTTTTTGCTGTCATTAGCCCAAGGTGTTTTGCTAGATAAGTGATTTGGGCATGGAGGGAGATAGTTCCTTTGGTGGTGGTGACCATGAAAATGAATTTTCAAGAAGAAGAGGAGTTGTTTCAAGTGGCTTGTTGTGAATCATGACATAGAGATAGAAAATGTCTTATTGAGTGACCTTTTCATTGCTTTCACTTCTTGCATTGATAGTGAAAGTAATGATTCGGTGAAGAATGAAGTGGGTGAGGGTCTTGATGTGTTTGGGATTGGATTTCTTATCAAGGTGATTTTCAATGGAAATTTGGTGCCAAACATCAAGGTAGGAAAGATGCATACCTTAAGGATTCACAAGTCCCACCTTTTTGAAGCCAAAAGCATCCGCAAGTTGTTGCTTGGTCATGTCTTGTTGTTGGCCAAACATTTGAAAACAAATTCCAAAGTATCTAAGAGGGTGTTTTGCCTCCTTAATGACTTGAAGAGTGGAGAGGAATTCAAGGGTAAGTTCATCATGCCCATCCTCTATTGGCATGACAAATGTGGTCCACCCCATTGTTTCAAGTGTCCATAATCTCTTATTTGACTCCTAGTATCTCCAAATCATTGACATCAATGGTGCGGTTAGAGATGAATTTTTTTGTTGCTAATCTGAGCAAAGCAAAGTTTTTCTTTTTTGGATAAAGCATCAAAGATCTCTTGGAAGGAGGAGGAGGAAGAGGAAATGGCCATGCCCTTTTTCTTGGATACATGAGTTTAAAAAGTGCTAATCTTGGGAGCCATGAAAGGAAGGTAGAAGATAGTGGAGATGAATATTTTGAAGAGTTGTAAAAAGGGAAGAAGGGGATTAATTACATCCATGATCATAGAACTTTGCATTACTTGCATCTAAATCACAATTTTTTGTTTTGTAACACTAAAATCATTGAATTTTATAAATCGTTAAAGAAAAATAATTGCCAACCAATTTTGATGAGTTGTTAGTCGAAAAATTCATTTTTTGTGGGTTTATTGTGTTACAATGGTATCATAAATCCACCATTAGTTACCTTTTGTCATATTTATTGACAAATTGCATAAAAATTATCGTCAATAATGGTATCACAATACCATTATTAGTTACCTCCAACCACATTTTTTTTTACAACTTGGTGGAGTTGTAACTATTGGTGGAGTAGCCATATATAACTATTAGTAGAGTTGTGATACTATTATAATCCAATAAACTTACAAGAAATGAGATTTTTGACTGATAACTCGTTAAAATTGGTTAGCAATGACTTTTCTGTAATAATTTATAAAATTCAGTGATTTTAGTGTTACAAAATAAAAAATTATGATTTAGATGCAAGTAATACAAAGTTCAGTGATCATGAGTGTAATTAACCCAAGAAAGCAGTTTGAGAGAGAGTTTGGATGCAAAATGAGGGAAAAAGGAGTGAAAAAGAGGTATTTATAGAGTTTGAAAAGGTAAAGTTACCGTTTGGGGTAATTTATTGGGAGTCATTACAGATTTGAAACGGTTAGAAAGAGGTTTAAAAACCTATAATCATGTCTTTTCCGATCAAGAAAGGGGGGTTCCTGACCAGGAACCTTCCAATAGTCAAAAAATTTAAACAGATTGTCAAAGTCCCAAGCAGAACATGGCAGTTCCCGAGAGTGAAAGATTAAAATGTTGCAACAGTCGATTAAATTTTCAAATTTCCTAACTAGGACATGGGCTATCCCAAGCAAGAAAGGTAGGAATTACAACGGTTAAAAGAAGTTCCAAATATCTAAAAAGATTTGCCTAATCCCTTTTTTATATGCACTCGATCCCTTGGATTTTCCTGCATGAGAAGTTTTTTGGGAACCCAAATCTTTTGAGCTTTTGGATTAGGTACTAACCCTTATGTTTCTATTCTTTTCCTAGAATCCAAAAAGAATTTAAGGTCAAAGTTGTTGTATTCACTGAAGGCACAAGAGAAAATAGATCCTTATCAATCACTATTGCCCAAATAATCACCAAGTAGGGGGATGAATTGGTAGAAAATTAAAACTTTTTGCACACAACAAAGTAAAGAGAAGATAAAGATAGAAGGAGACATGAAATTTATAAAGGTTTGGTTGTTAACTAACTCTACTCCTCTCCCCAATCACAATTGAATACTCACTAATCTAATACCTTGGATTGCAAATAGATTTTTAACTAACTCACTCCCAACTAGGTGTTTTCCAAAAGCTAACACTCAATACAAAATTCTCTTATATTTTAATGGCTTATATAGCAACCAATTCCTTGTAATTTGGCTCACACATAATCCATTTACAAGAAAACCCGAGTGTTTAAGGCTAACATTTGAACTCTTGCAAAGAATTGAATAAATGAAAATTGAGAAATTAAATTGCAAAAGTTTGGCATTTATGAAGTTGTTGAATGTCATAAATAGCCTTTTGGTATAGTATTTATACTGATTACCTATAAGTTAGTCATTACAAATAGGTGTTATATATCTTTTTGATGTTCTCTTTGTGATGCCCTACCTATAACATAAGAAAATGCCTATTATATCTCCCTATAATAGGAACAATCTTATTATATAGAATGTCACTAGCTATGCTCATCTAATTACTGACTATTTATCATCATCTTATATGTTGCATTCATATACATACAATGTCTATATCATATTGACCCATATATATATATATATATATATATATATATATATATATATATACACACACACACCTCACATTTAGTGTCGGGCTCTAGGCCCTATGCATATTTAATATGTATATATAAATCACAATTGTATCATATAATAACCCTTTTTTCACTATTCCCTTATGCATATTTATATATACAATACATTATATGATAGCATGGACCCATAAACTGGGTCATAATTGTCTTCTTTTGATATATGCTCAAGCTTCTCTTTTCAACTTCAACAATTTACAATCTACAAGTTCTTGAACCTACATGAGAAAAACCCACCTAAGCCATTTCTAGCTTAGGGTACATATAGGCATTGGAAGTTTCCCATGTAATCATACAAATACATAGTATAACATATATGGTTTCATGTATCATGGCATATAAGCATATGAATCACCGTTTAAAGAAAAATAGGAAACGACATATTAAATATAACATGAAAATGCTCATGTTTATGTTATATTACACTTTTTATACTTTTACATATACCATGCAAACTTAGGCATTAATTATTCTACTCTTGCATGGAATCCATTTCGTATGCTTTTACCATTTATTCTTGTCATTCATATCTCTTTGCTATTCAGCTTATCTATCTTATTCATTTCCTTTTTCATTAAATAACTTCGACAAATGGCCTAAGCATCATTCCCAGACTAGTCGGATACAGAGTATGGATTAGGGCTAAAAATTCTACTCACTTTGTATATAAGGTATGAGTACGCACACCCAGACTAGGGCTAGACGTCCTACTCATCCACTGTAATCTGTATGCTCATTCGAGCTCCCTCAAGTCAAGTGTGCTCACTCAAACCAGAGCTCAGCTAATTTGACTGAATATAATGCATATAAGTACCAGGAATAGGAGCATATAGACTAAGGCTAGTCAACATGATCCTTACTCATACATCTTGTTGATACATATTGCTTATCCCCTTCATGATGCATTATTTACCCTAAAGTAGTCCTCAAGTAGAGAAATGAGCATTTATATCAAAGTATCCTCTTATTTTAAACCTCATTCCTTTATGTTACCAACATTTTTCATATAATATGTGCTTGTTCACATATCATATTCATGCCTTTCAATATGTTTTCATATGTTTTTACATCATACTTTAATATTTAAGTATGTTCGACACATCAAAACATCATTCAAACATAAATCACTTTTGCTGTGAATAGTATCTTCACAGCCATAATATATATGGTTGGGAGTGACACTTGGACATGAAGGACACTTGACTAAAGAGTCACGGTCATGATAGTTTCATCATTGTTGTAAAGCTAGTTATGAAAGGGCCTAACTTGTGCCTATAATCAAATTTTGTCAAAATTTTACTTATAAACCCTTCCTAAACATGCACAGACGTCATCTATGGTCAATTGACACCAATACAAACAAGTTATTATAACTCAAAATACCACCCAATATGGGTCACAACCAAGTTCAACAACACGCGATACAATGTGCATACTTTAACACATATGCTCTTTTCATGCTTATTAACATATTTATACATATTCAAATACTCTAATTAGTTTGTTTAACATTTTACCATGCCATATAATGCTTTCATATCTAATAATATCATATTACTTATCAAATAGGCATGTCTAACAACAAATATGCACATATTTCATTATTTTCAAGCATGTGTCACATTTAAGGGGCAAATAACAATACATATATGTATAAACCTCTATTAGGAGCTGGTTAGAAAAACAACTAAGGAGCCACCTAATCCTCTTGATGCTCTCCTTCCTCTTCTCATTGCCTTCTTATCACAGTTGTAACCATATATCAAATTCTATGTCTATGCAATTAAACATAATCATATATCGAATCCCATAATTTCCAAACCGAAGCTATCATGCTTGATTCTAACTTAATTTCATGATTTTTTGCTTAATTAAACTTTGAGGAACACTTTTCTCATGAAAATTCATCACCCTTTCTTTAAACCAAAACCCACTTCTATGGCTCTTTACTCAATCAAAGCAAACTCACTAAATAACTTCAAAATCATAACAAAGAGATAGAGTTCTCATGTTTTCTTACCTCTTCATGACATAAAAAAAACTCTTGATCATGCAAAGAAACAAAGCTCTCCCTCGCTTGCACTTTCTCTCTCCTCTAACTCCTCTTCTTTGTTGACAAATCCTTTAAATCTTGCTTTAATCTTGTTTTCTCTCTTGCTTTGGTGTTAAATCACACACAAATCCATGAGAAATCACTCACATATGGTTCTGAGGTGTGGAGAGATGATATTTAGGGTTCGAAAGCTGAAAAGTTGATGAAAGATGGTGATAAAAATGTGAAAAAGCTTATATATCATACCCTTTTATAATCATGAAGATCCTCTTTCATGGTCATGAAGAGTTAATATAGCAACCGCCTTAGAAAGTCAAGTTTATCCAACAATTTCAATTTCACGATCATGACCTTCCCTTGTCATGGCCGTGAAACCTTTATTTTTCATTGTTATTTGTTTATTTGGTCCCTTTCTTGAAACCGAAACCAAAATCAACCAATAGACCACACATGTACCTCATATATACCCTCATAATCCTCCAATATACCTCTCATATATTATCAATACACCTCTCATGTATCATTAAAACTAGTTCATATATACACATGTATTAAAATACCCCTTCGTATATCACTTTCTCATATATTATGACTAAACCCTAGCTATTGGGTATTACACTCTTACAACTACATTTAATTTTGCCTGTAGAGACTATTTGTTGATCGTGAAAGTAGGATTCCCGATTGAAAAATGGCATATTTTGACATATGGCATCTTCTAGTTGGTTGATAGCTCTAATGGCTAGCTCTTATATGAATTTTTTGGTCGAGACCTGTTCTACGATGCCTTGACTAGAATAATTGAGATTGTTGACTTCGAACCTTTTTCGGTCTGGACTTCTCTTTCCCAATCGTGACTTTTGTCAATCAACCTTGGTTATTTTTTACTTGATAACATGGCACAATTTGGTAGAGTTGTCTTCCAATTGTCATGACTTTTTAAATTTTTCATTCGTGATAGTGAGTTTCCTAGGTGGGATAAGGCATGTCTCGATTTTTATCTACCACTCGAACTCATGAAGACCAAAAGGCATCATTTCCTAGTCGGGACTCGTCATGGGAGGGAAATGTTGGTCCCGAGAGGGACTTTCATGTCCTTAAAAATTGTTTGACTTGTTCATAGGGCAAATCAAAACCAAATAACTTTAAATTTTAAATATCATCAAAACAACACTATATGGAGATATTAGTGGTATTTAATTTGATTGTTAATATCAAAATAAAGAGCAATCATTCTAACATCAACAATCTCCTCCTTTTTTATTTTGATAATCAAACTAAAGAAAAATGACAAATTGATAGTGTAGTATTAAATTCAAGTTTTAAAAAACATGCATACAAAGTTTCACAGCATTTGAAGTAAGTTCACATATTAAACAACTAAGTCAAACATTGTTGTGAAAAGTCAACATTTTCTAACGTGGCTACCCATCCAAAATTAAGTTCATTTTTGCTTAAATTTTTCATTATTCTTCCTCCCCTTTGGGGAGATTAAAAAGCATAAAGGCATATTAATCATAAACTAATCATCAAAGAGAGAAAAAGCAAGAGAAGTAAATGAAAACAAGCACATTTTTATTAATAAAATAGAGAGATATTTTTATAACTTTCTAAAAACAGTAAGACATATATACCCACTCTCTCAAACATGTGAACGTGCCCAAAGAGAAACAATAGTGTAATTAGAATTCATGCACCATCATTTGAAATCTCAATTCCTTGGATGAATATGGCGAATCAGGTTTAATAATAAAATAGCAGATGAAAAACATACAAGCCAGCACCCATCATCTTGACAACAGGATCACACATTTCAACCATCACCATTACTTCCATGATTGAGATATTACCACCCTCCAACATCATGCCACGTCTTTCCAATATCGCCAGCTGACAGTAAACATATAAAACACACAATGAAACTAAATTATCCCATAAAATAAAATAATGCTAACAAGGTCCCACCCTAGTAGCTATATGAACATGAATACACGAACCTCAAAGCATAAGATGTCCCTGGTTCATATAATTAATAATAATAAAAACAAAAAATGAAGAAATTTACCTACGTAATTGATCTGATGTAGCCTCATCCACCACCATAGAAAGATGCAGTGATTTACTTCGTCTAAGCACAACCAACTCCACTTTTTGGCCAACCTTGTCCCACATTTGTTTGAATAACTAATGCAAACATAAAAATATATAAAATATATTATTAGAATGAAGAATCATCACAATCGTTAGCCGACTCCAGCAAGTGGAAAAGACCCCTCTACAATTCTCGCTTTCATGCTTACTGAAGAACCTAAGGAATGGCAACAAATACACCCATAACAATAACAAGAACAAAATGTAACATACTTCCAAGAAACTCCTTATCCTTTCTCCATCAAGCTTAATGATGACATCATTGTGATTTAAACCAGCAGTCTCAGCAGCAGAGCCCGGTATAACCTATGTTATAGTTCATCAAATTATCCAGGTATCCAATTAGTAAAAATAATTTAATCAAGCCAATCCAACATAAAAAACACGTGTTTGAATAGTAATTGCAGAAACAAAAGTTCATCATAATCTATGTGAATAAGTTTGAATTATGTCATATTGTCCTGTTTGTCAACTGACCACTTGAAAAGAATAAAAGACATGATCAGCAAAGAGCGCAAGAAAATAGGAGAAGATGCCCATGGAAGTTTTTACATCAATCAGATCCAATTCAAGCAACTTATTGATCACATCACATCTGAAGATCGGATGTCTCAAATCTCCACTTTATCCAGAAATTCAAAATTATAGAATTCAAAACTTGTTATTTGCCATATATATATATATATATATATGCAAGAACAGACATCCTACCTGTTCGACAATAACACCTTCCAAGATGATGACAAATTTTGGGATGATTGTCTGCAAACGTTCTAGGCTAGCTGTACATAAGTTAGTTGCACCAATCCCAAGCCAAGGTCGACGTAGTTCCCTACAACATAAATTTATTTTTTAGATTAGCACTGGATATTCATGATTAGGATTTCAGCTAGGCCTAAACTCTCCCCATCACATTTTTTATTACACTTTACATGTACAAACAGAATATCCAAGAGGAAAAGAATTCTTCCTCCAAAAGTCCAACATCTAAAAGATAGATGGTATGTGGAATAGGTTGGCATTTTAGTACACCACAGGAACACGCACCAAGAAACATAACAATTGCAGATACAAGAATGACACAACCAATCTCCTTAAAAGAACATAAATAAAAATCAATTCAATCGTATCACTTTGACATAATTTTTTAGCTGATGAGCTGTAGGTAGGGCTGTGCAAACAGTTGTTTGGTTTTAAACTGAACCAAATATGCAAAACCAAATTAACCGAATTGAAATTAGAAACTATCATACTTAACTATTTAAAGCTATACAACCGAATATACAGAACTGATATATTATGTTTCGGTGGGATTCATTTCATTCAGTTATTAAGGAACAGATGGTGGGTATCATTTGTTAGAGAGAAAAAGAAATGCATGCTCAAGAAGAGAAAATCATTGACAACAACCACCCCAGAAAAAAACCTGTTAAAACATAGAATCCAAGAATGTTAAAGAAAAATCCATCTTACTACTATCATATTTCTAGCCTTTAGAAGTCCAAATAAGACAAAATAAAGGAAATTAATAGTTACTGGAATTAGAGAGGAGATGGAGATTGCAGACTCGCCAATAAGGTCTTTGAAAAAAATGGAGGTCACAGTGGCAACAGACTTGAAGAATACGGATTGGATGGGAAGTGACATTGAAAGTGAAGCCTGAAGAAAAATCTGTCTACAATTTGGATCTTCTTTAAAATTTGAGGGAATACGTGAAAAACATATAAAATTAAAAACATTTATAGTGTTAGTTGGTCGATTCTTTAATTGCAGTTTTTAGATATTCCTAACCACACCAAACCTATCAAACCAAATTAAATATAGATAACCGATTATATAAAACTGAACATTGTATAAAAAAAAAACTATTTCGACTAAATTAAATTTGGTTCAGTTCGGTTTTTGGATTAGGTTCTGCTCAGTGCTCAGCCCGACTTGTAGGCGACTATTCAAAATTTTTACACATTGTTAAAAGACAAAAGTGCTAATCAGTTTCCAGGTTATTCTTCAAAGTCTATCCGGCCCTTTCTCAACTTTTATTCTAAACCACCACATTTATGATAATGAATACTAATATACAGCATCTTCAAAGGCTCCCAGAAGTCAATTTGAATAATAATTTAAGAAACATTAAAGAAATCCTCGAAAAGGACTCTGAGTTTTATATTAATGGATCATTAATAGAAAAGAAGCTTTGTTATGGTCTCTCCAATTGCTAAAAAAAACAAAATTAGTAACACTTGAAGAAAAAAAATTTTAAGACTTGTGGTATAAGGCCCACCTAAGGTTCAATGTAATTTTATTGGATATTTCTAATTAACTTGATTAAAAAAGCAAAGAGAAAATGAAAACCAAATGTATCTTGCAAGGAACTACAAAAAGCAAGAAAAAGAAAACTAATAAAACAAGACAAATTGTGTTAATAAAACACAACCTGACCACACCCCTGACAAAGTCTTAAAACTTTTGAAATAAGAATTTACTTTTCTTCCACTTTGATTTCTTTGGGATATAACTGAAGGATCAAAAAGGAAAAGAGAGGAGATTTTACTACAAAAATTAATACCTGACCACCTTAAAAAATTACCATTTGCACGGAAGGATTTAAGAATTATTTCCAGCAAAACTAAAATTCTAAGTTGTGTGCAACTGAATGCAAAAATTCAGAAGAGACTCCAATGAAATAGATTCAAACAATTTACCTTCTAACACAAAGACCACAACGATCTAAATATAAACTTGCATGCACCATGCTGCTATATTGACATAGGAGAGCTTGCTATGCTTGAACAATTAGGTTTATATGATGGTTAGAATTATAGAATTACAGCTCCACATATTTACTGCCACATGGCACACTAAAAAGTCCAAAGAGATGACAGACACCTTATGAGATCTTATCGCACAACCCATGCAACAACCTTGCTAGAAATTTTTTTAATTGAAAAACAAACTACAAGCCTAACAAAAATTGGTATTTAAGATAAAAATTCATATTTATAGATTCAATTACCTAAATATACCCAAACTGTAGGCTATTTTAACAAGTTTGGCAGTTCTATCAAAATTTGTAAAAAAAAAAAAAGCACAATCTTTCATTTTCTTTTTAAAAATAGCTTCCGACCAGAAAAGGGAATGGTTTTGCATTGCATGGCAACAAGAAAAAATTTTAGTTAAAAAAATAAAATGAATCAGCTTAAATTTGCTAAGTCAATAAAATATTGGGTCAAATTTATAATTTGAAGAAAATACAAGGTTCAAATTTTTTTCCTTTTTTTTAAAAAAAAAAAAAGAACCTAACACATTTTCTGTCCTCCATTTCCAGTTTCTTAGAAATTCCACAGCTGAGAAGGCTCGCCGTTTTTATGAATTTAACAAGGATAGTTGTAAATTGCTCGGTTGATAACCAAACTCGGTATGCTTAGCAAAGATGGTACGGATTTTCATCAAGGAAAGCAATGAGGAAGCATTAGCATTGATCCCCGCCATTAGATGCAGCTGCAGCCACTGCAACTGCTTGAATAGGAACTGTAATGACAGATCCGAAGACAAGTTGGACAACTTGGTCACTTTGGTGAATCTAATGGTCTTTTCTTCTGCAAAGCAATTGAAATCCTAAAAGCAGATAGATAGATTGTTGTGAAACCTTTTTTGCCAATCTAAAAGTGTATTATTTCTCTTGTTCATTTATTTACTTATTTGTGGAGGCTTGCTTTGAAAAATGTTTCCATTTGTCGACAGAGTATGGTCCCTTTTACCAGTGTTTCTGAGAGAATTTTGCTAGCAAATACTGCAAAAATTATTGAGAAGAATAAGATATCTAAGCATAAGAACAAATTTTGCAGGTTGATCATTACCAAGGGATTACTCGCTCTTTTCTAGTTTTTGCTTTATCGATGTACTAATGTCTTTATCCTCTCTTTGTTTGCTGCGAAACTAGGGAGTGAAAATAGATATCAATTCAAAATCTGATAGTAGCTAGATATGCAAAGAAATGATAAAGATTTTGTTAGTGCATTGGTATGGAGATGGAGGAGAGATAATATGTCAGGTTTTTATTTTTAATTTAAACCTTAATTTTTCTTTAAATTTTAAATTAGGCCCAATATTTTGATGAGTTAGAAAATTTAAGCTGACTCATCTTATTTTTATAACAAAAATTTTTCTGGCTGCCACGTAGGATAAAATCTTCTTTTTTCCAACTATTTTGGAAAGAAAGGCTGTGTATTCTTTTGCAAATTTAAATAGAATGTGCAAAAATTGTTAAATAGTCCACAGTTTAAGGGGGTATTTAGGATTGTTATTGAGTATTCCAAAAGCAGGTTTTGAATTTTTTTGATTTAATTGACTGATTTTTTTAGTTTTTTATAAACTGTTATTTCCAAACTTGTTTTTAGAAAAAACATTTATTTACCTGCTTCTTCTACCAAGAACAGTTTTCAAAACTAAAAAAAAAAAAAATTAAAAATACAAATTTTTTTCCGAAAAGCGCTTTTCCAAAACTATGTGCCAAATAGGGCCTAAGCATTATTAGATCTATTCCTAAACTTTTAGGGCGATGGATTCAAAACCTAATCCTAATCTATTAGGCTTTGAATTCCTAAAGAAAATTTGAAGGGTAATCACGTTTTCCTAAAACTAATAAACTAGAATTAAAGATAATTGTTCTCGTTTTTGCTTTATCAATGTGCTAATGTATTTATCCTCTCTTAGTTTGCTGCAAAATTTTGAGGTAGTGAAAGTAGATATCAATTTAAAATCTGATAGTAGCTAGAAATGCAAAGAAATGATAGATTGTTTTGTTAGTGCATTGGTTTAGAGATGGAGGAAGAAGAGATGGAGTAGAGACAATATGTTAGGTTTTTATATTTAATTTAAACCTTAATTTTTCTTTAAATTATAAATTTGGCCCAATATTTTGATGAGTTAGAAAATTTAAGCTTTTTCTTTAAATTATAAATTTGGCCGAATATTTTGATGAGTTAGAAAATTTAAGCCACCTTATTTTTTCTAACAAAAATTTTTCTGGCTGCCACGTAGGATAAAATCACCTTTTTACAACTATTTATGAAGAGAAAATGAAAGGCTGTGTATTCTTTTGCAAATTTTGATAGAATGTGACAAAATTGTTAAATAGTCTATAGTTTGAGTATTTTTTTAAGTAATTAATCCTTCAATTTATTCCTAAACTTTTAAGACGGTGGATTCAAAACCTAATCCTAATCTATTAGGATTTGAATTCCTAAAGGAAATTAGAAGGGCAATCGTATTTTCCTAAAACTAATAAACTAGATCTAAAATAAGACCATAACACAGAGAATAAAGGCTCCATAACTCACACTACAGCTCCACCCAGAGCTGGAAATTACGAAAATACTCCTACCTTTGAGTATCAACTTAACAACTAAGAGCATCTCCAATAAACTTTGTCTGAGATATGCTTTTATTTTAAAGAGTAATCTCATAAAAAGGTCTCCAATATACTCTATATCTTTAAAACTTAGAATAGAGACTAGATTTGGCTCTCTACATCTAGATAGTCAAACTTCACTGTCTATTCTAATTGTAATTAATATTTAATACAAGTCTAGTTTCTATATATGTGCTATCTTTTTATTGGTGTATGTCTCTAAAAGTATTTTTTTCTATCCTTATAATAAAAGTCATTCATTTTTTTCTTTGATAAATATTAATTTATATGGGATAAAGTAAAATTAGGAGTATAAATATAAGAGTCAATTGGACTTTTAAAAAAAATTTTACACTATATTTAAAGAAGCTCTAAGATGCTTTTATTCTTTAAAATAAAAAGCTTATTAGAGATGTTCCAATTTATTGAAATCCAAAAGCTAGTAAGAGACAATAGAGACTAAAAAAGAACTTAGAAATCTAATGCAAGTATTATGGCTCCCAATAATAATTTAAAAATGATCTTAATTATCAGAAATCAATAATGAGTAGACATTTTTTGGATGCCAGTTTCTTAAGCATCATGTTCACCACCTAATCTAGGGGATAACTAAACTATACAACTTAAATATCGCACCAATCATTCAAAAGCACATAAAAAAGATAAGTACATGATCTAGGCTAGGCCAACAACAAATAAAAGACAGGCTGATAAATATGCACAATGCAAGATCCCTTGAAGAAATACCTGCTATGTGAATAGGGCCAACTATAGAACGTGAGACATTGCACACAGTTTTTACAAAAATAAAGAGTGAGAAGAGATTCTAGCATATATTCGCACTTGCACCAAAGGAAAAAATAAAAAGGCAACCGCACATGTCAAGCATCTTGTGCGATTGGCAACCAAGCCAAATAAGAAGAAGAAGGTTTCATAGTTGTTAAAGGCGAAAGGCGCACCAAAGCGATAAGGGCTCTTATCGCCTAAGGCGCAAGGCGAGGCTCGCACTTGAAAAAAGTAAGACGTACAAAATAAAATAAACCTATAACTCATAACACATACATAAAATAAAATCATAAATTTACTCAATAATAAAGAATAGCAATTTAAAAGATCGAAGCATAATGTTCAATACGCAAAACAATAAAAAAATGAGCAAAAGAGATAATAAAAGTAAAATATTGTCTTATAAATAGCTAGAAGTCTTATTCCTAGAGTAGAACTATTATACTAATATTATAGTAGGTTCTACACTCCTAATCTCATAATAAGTATTAATTATGATCTTCACATCACTTATCATTCACTCATCATCACTAAGCTCCATTTTTTCTTCTTCTCCTTCCTTATCTTATGCATCAGCAAGGTAAGTGGCAGCTAAAGAAATCAATAAAATTATAGCAATATGAACATATTGGCATATTCACTTTCCTAAAAACAGCAACTACTACAAATCCAAAACAACCTACAGCTCCAGGTTTTCACACACCCAACCTTTTCCAAATCATGCATTTTGCTCACACTTTCAAGGACTGAAAGCATTACATTAAACTTTCGGACAGGATCTTAGGAGATAAAAACTTTAAAAATATTTCAAGAAGCCACATCATAAACCATGCATTTAAATCTTAAAGTTATTGAAATACATTGTAAATCTAAGCCAATAAAGTAACAGAATCAGGTGCTACATTAGTTATACTAAGCAACGAAGGGAAGTTTTTAGCATTCAGACGGTCTAATGTCACGGAGTCGTGCCGCAACAACGCCTCAGGCGAGGCTCAAGGCTGCGCCTGAGTAATGTCGCCTGCCTTGGGCCTGCTCAAGCACCAAGGCCAGTGCCTAAGGCACGCCTTTGACAACTATGGAAGGTTCAAAACCTTAATGAAATAAACGACTTGTGAAAATAGTTGCAAAAATTCAGAGCATACCTATATTTCTTGTAATGTTCCCACCATAACAGAGCAACATCGGTAGGCAAGAATGGAGTACCTTGGACACCGTAGAAGCATATACCAATAACGTCTCCATTGAGGTTGATAAGTGGCCCCCCAGTACCACACTATAATGAAGGGAGAAAAAGGAAAAACAAAGCACTGAGTAATATATATCATTTTGCTATCCATGTAACAAAAATGTTTGCATTTAACCAAGTCCATCAATAAATATGTCGATCAATCCAATCATATATTGTCATGTATTATGGATTCAAAGAAATTATTTTCGATACATGGTTGTTTATAATAGTCTAAGCAAGAAAAATCCACATACAAAATATGCTAATCATTTTTAACACACTCGAGCCGCCACAAGCCAATAGACACTATCTATATCTAGCAAAAACACATTTTGATAGTTCTTACCTAAGAAATATATTCAAAAGCAATATGAACAAACTCATAACTATAAAAAAGACAACCATGAAGAGGAAAGAGAATTACTATCGTATTTTCGCAATTGACCGTGGAAAGCTCCATAAAATCGAAGTAACAACGATCAAGGCTAGAAGATCAACCATAAAAATTTCAATAAAAGAAAGTTTTAGTAACCAGCATAGGAATCAGAAAGAGTAAGCTGCAATTTTTATGCTGTGTACATATGTATTCTGAGATCTATACTATGTTAATATAAACAGCTAAGCTAAATGATAGACAGAGCACTTATCATTATTGTCATTAAAAAATATAAAAATAATATATCTTGCATGTATATGCCACTCATCACCCCTATATATATAACCCTTTGCCTCTTGAACATAAGAAATTGAAGGGGAACTTTCTACCCTCCGAAAGAAATTTGAAACAACCTGAGGAATCTTATCCACCTAGGAAAATGAACCCAATTTGTAAGTGGATATATTCATCATCATTCCTTTATTACAACACATTATTGGCAAAACCACCAAAAACTAAACATGTTGCACATTAAACCACAATGATATACAGTCTACAACCAAGAAGAATTCCTTTTGTTCCAAATGTCGTACAACTAGCGTATGGAGACTCGATAGAAAACGTGCAAACAGCACATAAAACGTTCTCTCATTAACACAATGGGAATTTCATTTTCTAGACATACAGAGAAATGAAATTACAACTTGAGTAACTCAAAAATATCTATTTAAGCCCTCAATGTGCACAACAATAGCATGTTCCAATGCAAATTACAATGAAACTAAGAATAGCTAAATCGCTCACATCCAACAGCAAACATTGAAGCATAAGAATAACTAAATCACTCATTCTGATCTAGATTTAAGCTTACTCCAAATTGGTTTTTGGCCAGTTGTTTCATAACCATATGAAAGGTAATCAAAATACAAATGTAAAACCTGCATTCAAAATGCCTTTGCGCCAAATTATTTCACTAAAAGCTTTTAGCCTTAGAACCAATGTTACTATAGACAGAAGTATGTAATCCAAAAAAATACAAACACTAGAATAGAACAGTAGAATTAGTAAATATATCAAGGAAACAATTCTTATTGATCATCCTTCAAATTAAAATCTAAAGATAAAAGAAAAATTGCCAAGGACAACAATGTCCTATTGACAATAGGTTGGCATGTACTTAATTTTGTTTTAGACTTACATCAAAATAAAGGCCCTAATGAAAGCTGACCAAATCGGCCAACAATGAAAAAACAATAAATTATCTTATCCTATTCTTAGACAATATATTTATTGCCATGTCCATCCTGACTATTATAATTGATTGACAAGTGACAGCAGTATCTTTGAGCTGTTGTTCTTTTTCAATAACTTTATCTATCTTGACAAGCACATGAACTACTTAGTCTTATCCAGCAATTGCCAAATCAATTCTTTATTAACATGTCCCCACTCAAAGACATCATCAACGTTCAACTTCTTGATTTAGTTAATTGAATCACTCACACTATATGAATAAAATTTCATAAAATATTTCATGCTGAGGTCAAAACTAGAATATAAAATCTAGCCCATCTAAAAGGTTCACTTAACACACAAATATCCAAAAATTATTTTCTTTTCTTTTCTTTTCTTCCCTTTTCCCCATCCTATGTCTAATTTTTTAAAATGCTTGACTTTATTATAGAACAGCTATTGCCGCTTTCTCTGAGGAAGTAAGCGCCAGCAATGCCAGAAAGAAAAAACAAACAAATAAAATAGGCTAAAGATTTGGGGTTTAGGGATTTGAAGGTAATGATCCATAAAATAAAAGTATCAAATGAGAACACCAACCAAAATTCACCAGGAGCAGCCATGATATCATATGGCTTAACAAAATAACGGCCAAGTGCAATTACTGAATCTCTAGATACAAGATTGAGAGATTTTGATCGTGGACTAAGCTCTAGTGGCTTCTGATAAGGAATGGGACTCAGACTCAAATGTGCCGTTGGAAGTAGCCTGTTCAGTTCAATCTTTATGGCGGCTAGGTTATAGTGAAAATCACACGCCACAATTTCGCCACGAATTGATTCTTCATCCGATAGGTTCACAAAAACCTAAAGAAATAGCAATCAACTATTCACTAATCTAACAAGCACTTGGTTGCAAATAATGTACATGGCAATATCAACAACCAGGACTTTAATAAAATCAACTTGTTGAAGAAATGATTATACAAAACTGAAAATATGACAGAAACAAACCAACCTTGATATCAGTAGCTACAGAATTTCTACCTGTAGCACACCTAAGCAAATATGCAGAGGTCAATATAGTAGCAGAGATATTATCGCTCTCTATGATTGTTCCAGAACTTTGGAACAGATCATTATTGCCTAAATATAAAAGAAGTTAAAATCAGAAAAAATAAAATCCAAGTGAAAATCAAAGCTAAGTTCCCGAAGAAGAAAAGGTGAAGCAAGCAAAAAAACATGAGAAATTAAATGAAATTACTACAAATAAACACCTGAGTAGGATACAAGGCTGACAACAGATGCAGAAGCTTTTAAAGTAGCCATCTTGGTATAAATATCCAAGTGCCAATTTTTCAAGTAAATTCTAAACTTCATTTGCTCCTGAAGAGCATACGTCATGCTATATTCAGGTCCTATGCAATTCAACAACAAAATAAGATGGAAATACAATACCAAAAGCATTGCACAATTTTCAAAGCAAGATTGGATTGGTGTCACTACTATTTGTTACTTGACAGTATAATTCTTTTCTGAATTAGCTCAAAACCCCCTACCTTATTTCGTTTACCTTTTTTTCGAGCTATAATTTGAACAACAAAACTAACATAAATTAATCCTTATATTAACTAAGCTGTACTATCCATTTTAGATCTTCTATATTCGATTTTTCTTCTATTAAAATTCAAATACTTAAATTAAACAAACCCAAATTATCATGAATTGTATCTTGTTAATAATACAGAACTAAGAAGAAGATGAAGATAATTCACATTATCAAAATTGATTATGTCATATCATTTTAATATATATATATATAAACCTGTATCAAGGATTATGACGAAATTTTGACCATTTTAAGGAAAATAATTTTTTGCTTAGTTTGCAAAATAATTCACTTGTTTTAGATTCTTTTTTTATCATACTTAAGCAATGGAACTTCTGGGACAAGAAAAATGAGGACAAAAGAAAATTTTGGTAAAACAATGTCAGGAACCAAATTTCGGTCCGACCCTATCCAAAATTGCTCTTAATAAATAAGCATAGTACATAGAAGCGATAGATGAAAAATTTGTGAAACTCACTGTCTGGTGGAGGCTCTAGTTTCATTTTCCATGGGTTAAAACCTCTGTGCCTATTTTCCTCACAAAAGCCAAACATCTTTCGCACTCCTATGCAATTCAACAACAAAATAAGAAGGAAATATAATAGCAAAAGCATGGCACAATTTTCAAAGCAAGTGTGCATAGGTGTCAGTATTATTTATTCCTTGACGATACAATTTTCTTCTGAATTAAGTCAGAACTCCCTATCTTATTTTGTTTACCCTTTTAATTTGGAAGCTACAAAACTAACATAAATTAATCCATATATTAACTAAATTATATTATCCATTTTTAGTTTTCTTTTTCTTTTTTTTTTTTCCTTCTGTGAAAATTGATAATCTTAAACTCAGAAGAAGATCAAAATTGATTATGAAATATCAATTTTGTGCTAAAAAAAATTACACCCCAGTTTCGAGGTTAATGATGAAGTTTTGTTTGTTTTATTTCAGAGAAATTTTTCACTCAATTCAAAAACAGTTCACTTTTGTTAGATTTTTTTTTTTTTTAATCTCATAATAAAGCAAGGTTCAACCAAAGAAAATTTAGCAAAATTTGGTGGGAAAACATTGTCAGGAACTAAATTTGGTTCTGAACTTATCCAAAATTGTTCTTAAGAATAATACATATAAGTAATAGACGAAATTTTTGTTAAACTCACTGCGTGGTAGATCCTCTTGTTCCGTTTTCCATGACTTGAAAGCTACGCCCTCGTGTTTCCGTTTCAACATAATTTACCTATAAAATAAACAGATACGAAATTAATGAGGTTCTACTTATCTAACTCAAAAATCAAAAAGTAAAAAAGAATACAAGTATTACGAAGCAAAAGGAACAACAATTCATATGCCTCAAAATTTCGAAAAGCAAAAAGAGACAAACATGCTAACCACGATTGAGAGAGCTTTCGTTATCTGTGCGATGGTGAGAGTAGTTCCGTCTTAAAAGATTTCTGATAGATAAGGAGTTAGGGTTTTCAGGCTTTCACAAGTTCATGAATTTGGCAAAACACATTCTTAGTCTCTGCAGTGTAGCGGTTTTTTCTATATGCTAAGGCTATGTGTGGTTCATCGTATCGGTAAGGAATAGAATAAGAATTTTATATAGAATAGTTATTCTATAATTTGGTTCAAATTTAAATAAAAAATAGTTATTATACACCTTATACAAAAGGACCTCTTATTAATGTGAATGAACCAAGCTGTTTGTAAACTATTCGGATCTCGATTCAAAAAAAAACTCATTCGAATTCGTTCATTACTGTTATCGAGCAGAACTCGAAAGTGTGTGGTTCGTTAGTTTACGAATGTATTCGTTTACAGATTCGGAAACATGTTCATAAGCATATGTGTTTAAAAGCTTGCGAATATATTCATTTATATAGTCGCGAATATGTTTGTTTATAAGCTCATGAACATGTTCGTTTTAAGGCTTACGAACATGTTTATTTATAAGCTTACAAACATGCTTGTATATAAGTTCGAGAATATGTTTATATACAGGTTTATGAACATGTTTATAGATGCGTTCATTTAGAGACTCGCAAACATGTTCATATATTGATGTAAACTCAAGGTTTAATCTACAAATACACGAGCCAATCGTAAGATGACAAGTGTTTTTCCGGAGTCAATCTCACAAGTAATCATTAGTTTAAATTTCTAATTATTCTAATTATCAATGTATACGAAATACAACTTAAACACTTTAATTTGTTTGACTTGATTTTGATTAAGAACTAAATTAAATAAACTATAAATTGAATTACAAATTAAATTGATGGATTAAGCAGCTACTCGGTTTCGCTTCTCTAATTTTGTATTTCTCTTCCAAATGCTAAATTCATAGAATTAATATTCCATAATGATCACATTATGCAATATTAATTAAACCAATGAATTATCTAATGTCTAATTTAATTTTTAGGTTAGATTAAAGATTATGTGTCTAATAATCAAACACTAGCATGTTCATTCCTAACTCAATTATTAAACTAGAAATTAATAAAGAGCAATTGAATTGAAATGGAAGTAATAATTCATTCAATAAAAACAATGTGAGTTTTTTACAAAATTGGAATTGTTAACCAAGCACCCGAAAAAACTTAGCCTAACATTGATTCTATAATGATCATAGTGAAAATCAAATCCTAAGCTAAACATTGCAACAAGTGTAAAAGAAAAGTTGGAATTGAATCACCCGGAAAACTAGCAAAACTTAAACTTTGTTGATGGTGGTTTGCCAATCTCTAAAGCATAAGCTTTTTCTCTTTCCAAAATGAATAAAATCCCATAAATATAAGTTCAATCTATGGAAATAAACTCCACACTCCAAAAGTTCCTTGTGCATATAGCTGGAAAGAATGCCAGAAGAATATGAGAAAACCCTAATGTTCTTTCCTCTAATCTAAGAGGAAGAGATGAAGTAAATTGCTAATTTTTCAGTCATAAACTAAGTCTAACTCTCAAAATGTGTTATTTTCCTTTTTATAGAAGTGAAAAAATCCTAAAAGAATTGACAAAAGTGAGGTCCTGATGGATTACTGTTGACTTCTTCTGCCTTGGCATCGCGCCTACGACAGTAGCTCACGATCTACATTTCATCAGGAGCATGCGTTGACGGTCGCGAGGTCGTGATGAGCTTTTCTGCACAAATTATCTTTTATTGCTTCCTCAACACCTCTAATGGACTCTATTGTTACCCGAAACACTTCTGCAACTCTAATCAATCATCAAAACATGCCTCTCCTGCTCCTTTCACCACCTAAGACCTAAAAATATGAAAAACACAATTAATATCAAGTCTATCCAAAATCATATAAAAACAAGAAAACTAAACAACTAAAAACACCTATAAAAGTATAACAAATATAGACACATCAAGCTACCCTACACTTAGACATTATTTGTTCCTAAGCAATTCCTAAGTATGGAAAACTAACACATAAATCAAAGACATAACACACATGCGATAAACTCCATTACCCAACTTTAAGTTCAATTAATCTAAGCTTCATTAATGCACTTATTATGCCAAAAATAAAACCTCGCTAAAAACAATTTTAATTCCAATCTCACACTTTTATTCATAAGACAACTTAATATAATTCATTGTCACTTCTTATACAAAGTAAAAAACAATCTAATTAAGCTAATTATTTGTACAAATCAAAAGTAAATACATCGATGACCCCACACTTGTCTCCTTATGTCTCTCAATTCTCTCTAGTATTTAGGCAATAATTTCAAGCAAACACTCATTCAATATATAACAAGCACTTCCATAGGTTTGCACTCTAATCCAATCTCCACTGTGAAAATTATCATCAAGACACATATCAACAAGTCTTTTAACGGATTGTAATGGTGCTAAGGTAAAAGGGTATAGAAAGGGAAAAAGATATGGCATATCAATCATAAGATACTAACAAATAAAATAGAAGCTATTAATTGATTTCACTTCCACAGTCTTAGGGTAAGTTTAACACGGTTACACTTTAGACAATTTTGTCATCTTTACATAAACTCAATATATGCCCTTCCCCCTTTTTTTCCTTTTCTTTTGACCTTTTTTACCTTTTCTTTTGACTTTCTTTCTTTTCTTTTCTTTTTTTTATTTGAATTTTTTTTGTTCTTTTTTTTTCTTGGGTGCAAACAACAATTTAATTAACTAACTACTACTGACTCTTTACTTCATTTATCATAGGTCACCATATACAATTGTAAGTAAAGACTATTGAAAGACATACTTATTATGTATTAACCTCTAAGTATCCATTAAATCTTATGATCACAAGTAATAAAAGGGGGTAAACAAATAATGGGATTGGATTTGGCACTCATAATGTGGTTAAACAAAGAAAGAAAGGAATGCAGCTGAAAATGGTTCACTAGGGGATAATGTCAAGGTAGGCTGCAAAAGAAAGTCAAAGGGCTAATCCTAGTACCTCTATCATGTGCATGCCTTAATAACTTACAATGTACTCTTAATCAGTATTTGAATGCAAATTCTAGAGTGATCTTACCATATTTGAATATAAACACACTCATGAAAGAAAAAAAAAAGGGCTTAAAATGATAAGTGCTCTTTATATAGCTCAAAAGCTCACGAAGAAATCAAAAGGTGGTATGCAAATGTTATGATTTTTTTACGCCTAGCCATTAACATATACAAACTCATTGCCTAATTAAATTACTAATACTTTATATTCAAAGCAACAAGTAACCATATTAAAAGTATTTGACCAAAAGTGTGTAAATGGAATTAAAATCATTCTAAGCTCATTAACCATGTAACTCTATTTTTAGCATAATTTAGCTTTCATTTATTAGCTATCAAAGGAATTAATTAACATAAACCTAGTAAATAAGTTTTTCACAAACAAAACATCAACAAATTTTCAAAAATTTACTACTTACATCAAAAACTAAAGACATCTACTCATAGTAAAGTAGATAATTCACAAAACAACACAAAAAACAAAACAAAACAAAACAAAACAACCATCTCAAGGGAGAAGTCTCCCACCCCACACTTTAAAGAGGCATTGTCCTCAATGACTAAAATGAAAGCATAAAACACAAGGTAAAAGAATACTCCCCTAAGCTTAAGAGGTCTCGTTGTGGATGAAGGAAGGAATCAAGGAGCTGTTGAAGCTGAGTAGAGTGTTGTGCTTGAATTTGTTCCAATCGGTCTACTTGCTCCAATATGAAGATATTATTGTCAATTATTATGAACCAGAATCTTTCATATCAAAGATGCTTACACTTATAAATCCTGAATGGGATGAGCCTCTAAAACCTTCACCACCTGCATCGGAGCCTCTATCTTTTGCTCTGTCACTTCCTATTTACAATAAAGGCTTGCAATGAATCAAGAAACATGAGCCTAAATGGGTTTTAAAGCCTGTAATAACTACTCCTGTTTAGGCTCTAGTGCCTTCAGTCTGCATGTTCCGATGTTCTAAAAAAGACTTTCCATCTCTATAAAAAAGCATGGTGGATCCAGTAAAATAAATAAGGAGAACTCCTTATGTTCGTTCTCCTAGTCCTGATGCATAGGGAAGATCTAGAGAAATCACAATAGGAGAATCTGTTCTTAACTAGCAAACTAAAAATACCTTAGCTCAAAACTTTGCTCTATGTAGAATTAAAACAAAGGTAGACAATGTTTCAAGCAAAATTGATTTGGTGGAATCGACTATGAAAAGCCAGTACAATTTACAACGATAATGTATGTTTAAACTTAAAAGACAAATTATGAATCTCCACACTGAGTTGATGCAGATGATACAGAACCAAATCTCTAGTTCTATATTTCAGTAGAAGCAAGATGAGATCATGAAGTTGAAGCAACGTCTTTCTTAGGTAGAGTGAGATTTGCATGTTAAAACACCATTTAACACTTTATCTTTACCAGTGCTTTACCTTTACTAGAAACAACTACTACTCCTCCCCCTGTTGAACCAAAAGTTGATCATATCCTTCTACAATATGAAAACTTTCAAAAGATGTTCGAGCCTAGACTAGGAAACCTAAACCACCAAAGAAAAACCCAATTGTTACTATACCTAACCATTTCATCAACTACCCTTTAGCAACTCAAAAACCTGGAAAAGAACCTGAAACACAATTACCAATGTTAGAGATGTGCACAAAAGGCAATCGCCTTAAGCACTTAGTGTACACATTCATAAAGGCATTCTTTCATTATATTAGTATTCATTTGCATATGAATTGATATAGATCTTAAACTGATTAATGAAATATGAAACATAGCATGAAGGAAATCATGATGGGATCATGATAATGAGATTACTATCATGTGTAATTATGTTATTTTGGGAATTAAAATTTCTAGAAGATCAAATGGACTGACTTTAAGTCAAATGCATTATATGGATAAAATAAGTAAGGAAGATACTAGTATTGCTAGAACCCTATTGGAATTGAGCCTCCATCTATCTAATGATAGAGGAGAAAGTGTGTTTCGAGTAGAATATGCACATGTGATTGGTAGTCTAATGTACTTAATGAGTTGTACAAGACTAGATATTGCTTATGCAGTGAGTAAACTGAGTTGGTACACAAGTAATCAAGGACTTGATCACTGGAAAGGAATAGTAAGAGTACTAAGGTACTTGAGGTGTACTCATGATTATGGACTACATTATACTAGATATCCAGCTATGCTAGAAGGTTAGAATGATGCTAACTGGATTTTAGATATAAAAGATTCAAAATCATTTTATGGCTATATGTTTACACTAGTAAGTGCACCTGTGGCTTAGAAATCATCTAAACAAACTGTTATAGCCAGATTCATAATGGAATATAAGTTTATTGCATTAGATAAATGTGTTGAGGAAGCTGAATGGCTATGCCATTTCTGTTAGAGATGTGCCCAAAAGGCAATTGCGTTAGGCACTTTGTGTACACATTCATAATGGCATTCTTTCATTATATTAGTATTCATTTACATATGAATTGATATAGATCTTAAACTGATTAATGAAAGTCCATGATATGAAACATAGAATGAAGGAAATCATAATAAGATTCCTATCATATGTAATTATGTTGGTATCTAAATTATCCCTAGTCATAAGATCAATAAGACAGGCTATTGTTGATATAGATAGACTAGGACATGTTATACTCTTTGATTGGATCAAGCAATAGATCTCAGAGCTGTGAGCATGAGATGTTCAAAGTTAACATGTGGGTGCTTGCTAAGAGTAGTGAAGTACATTGGATGACCTGCTATGAGACAAGCATATGGATTGTCTATTCAAATGTTAATGATAGTCTCATTATAGCAATGGTGCAAGCATCCTTAGACTTTAGGTACTTAAGGATATATTGGATACAAATTATGTGCTTTGACACCATTTTTTGTTGCCTCTTAGAGGCCACTCATAGGATGGTCATTGAGTACAGCTTGAGGTATTCGAAGGTAATTGGGTTGCTAACAGAGGATTCATTGCTCCTTATAAAGGGAAAGTATACCCACAGCCTCTTATCGGGATCATTACTTAGGAATCTCTAGCCAGAGTGGAAATGTCATAAAGATGGTTTTCAATGACATGTCTAATTGAGTAATGAGTCCCAGTGATAAGATCTAGTATCACTTAGGCTAGGTATGACGTAATCAGTCTCGCCGGAGCTAACACATAGTCCATGTTTAGAACCGAATAGGGTATAAGATGGTGAAAGGATGAATTACATGAATTATTATCTATGGAAAAGTTCGTAGTCAAATCACTAACTTTCTGGTCAATTGAGAGTCATGATATGTTGCTAGATGCCACTCAAAACTTGCTCATATTAATTGTTAATTTGGATGGCCAACATAACCGGGAACCTAATGGGTTACATGAATTGGAGGTATGAAGAATGAGTAAAATGGTCTTGGATTGTATCCAAGAATATGAGAGAAATATTTGGGGTTAGAGAAAATCGGAATTGTGAAAAAAGTTTCAAAAAATTTCAGGATCGTTGGGCCTATAGGCCCATTGGCTAGCACTAGTTTGCTATTTAGGCTAGCAGGGCCTATCTAGTAGGCCCAGCATGCTGTTGGTAGCCTAGGAGCATTAAGTGGGTAGGTTTGCTTACTCCCCCCCCAATTCTCCTATTTTGGTGCTCTTTTGATTTTTGAATCAAATTTGTATTAGAGTGAAACTCTAAAATCCTAGATAAAAAATGAGAGACATATAAATATTGTTTTGAGCATAAAATAATATCAGCCACCAAATTAAATTAAGAATTAATTTATTTCTCCCACAAAAGGGAACAATCTTCCTAGCTAGCACTTAAGAAAATTGTTCTAGTCATTTCCTCTTGGGTTTTGTTCTTCAATCTTCACATGAATTTCGTTAAAGACAACTCCATTTGGATTGTTGTGGTTTGCAACAACCCGATAAGGTGTGAAGTTGAAGAATAAAGCCAAGAAATTAAAGGTATAATTTCTAACAATGTGTTTGTTCAATTAATTTTAATGGCACAAATAGAATCCTATGATTCAGGTTTTAAAAATTTAATTTTTCGCTGCATTTTTTTGAATGTGATTCATCTTCAAAATCCAACCTTGGTATCAGAGCCTCCTTGTGTCCATTAAAATTAAATTTTAATGAAAGTGTAATTGGATTGCATGATTTTGGCAATTTTGGTTCCATAGGTTTGAAAATTTGAAATTAATTTTTAAAATTAATTTTAAATATTTTTCTTTCCATAATCTCATCATAGGATGATTGAGAATTATTATTTGGATTTAAAAATGATTTGAATGTGATTCAAATAATTTATTTCGAATTTATTGCAAAAATTGCCGAAAACTACATATTGATGAACTAGTGATGTTGTTTGGATTTGTTGATAAGACTGTTAATAAATTTTTGTAATTTGATTATGGAAAAATTATTTAGACATATTGAGAATGTGCTTAAATCTCTAGAAGAGTCCAATAATTAATTAAAAATTATTTAATTAATTTTACAAACAAACAATTGAATGAAACTGTTTTAGTACTCCAACAAAACTGTTTTATTTGAATTTTTTTGTATATACATATTTTGGTTCTAGCACCTTAAAGTATTTTTTATATGATATGTAATACATTACTTTGATGTTGGATGTATGCCAAAATTATTTTCCTCAACTTTAAATTTTCAAATTAATTCTAGATGATAAATGAATCGTTTTAAGTGTCTAATGTGTCGTTTCGTTTGTCTTGATGATTTTGGCTTGTGCCAAAATGTTTTTGATAGGTTTGAGCTGACCTAAAGATGCTTAAAGTAATGATATAAGGTTCTGAAAATGTTTAGAATTTTTTGAAATTAATTTTGAATTAATTTAAGTTGAACAAATTAATTCTAGTATGACTAGATAATGGTGTGCATGTTAAATTAAATTGTTTAATTTTTGATATCATAATAACTTAATTTTAAGGTGGATTAATTTTAAATTAATTTATGGAAATATATAATTTAATTAATTTGATCAAATATTAAAATTTATATTAAAATGACATACAAAATCGAATTAACTGAAACAAAATAAGTAGACAATTTTGGATTCAAGTGTTGAAACAACTTTTCAAATTTAGAATACAAAATTGTCACCACCTAATTTATCTTTATTTTATGCATTAGAGAATGCATGCTAGGCATGTATGAAAATGCATGATGAATGGTTATGGATTTAGGCCTATTGGATTTTGAACATGTATCTCATACACAAAGTAGCAGCAGAAACAAAAATATTAAAACCCGAATCAAATGATTATACTTTTGCCAATTAAAACTAATTTAACAAAACAAAATGAAGAAATTATATCTTTATAATTTCTTGATTTGTTCTTCAACTTTTCACCTTATTGGATTGTAGTAAACTATATCAATTCAATCTCGGATTGTCTCTAACAATATCTATGCGAAGATAAGAGGATGAAACCACTAGGGAGATAGCTTGAACACATCTCAAAGTACTAGCAATGGTGCATGTTCCTTTGAGAGGAAAAATTAAACTTGATATCTCCAAAATATTTTATTGTCTATTTTATATTTTTTGAAGTCTTTTTGATCCAAAAGAAAATAAAATTCATAGACCAAAATTCAAGAGAGAAGAAAATGAAAAATTGTGCGGTTAATAGCCATGAAGGCCAATTAAATTGGCAATTGCGTGCCCACACGGGTTTGTATAGACCCGTCAACCCCCCCAAGCGATTTTTTTCTGCGAACTTATTGTGATCTGACTCAAAATAATTCTTTCATATTTTTGGATCCTATCCAAAGCCATTTTACTTATTCTTCACATTTCCAAAGTGTGTGACCCATTAGGTTCCAAGTTGTTGTTGGCCACTTAAATTATCAATTAATTTAAGTAGGTTATGAGTAGTATCTGGCAACACATCACGACGCCTAATTAACCAAAAAGTCAGCGGTTTGACTATGAATCTTTCTATAGACAATTATATATGCAATTCATCCTTTCACCATACTATACCCAGTTGGTTCAAAGCATGGACTATGTGTTAGCTCCCACTAGACTAACTACATCACACCTAGCCCAAGTGATGCAAGATCTTGTCCTTGTGACTCATTATACTATTAGACATGTCATTGAAGACCATCTTCAGGACGTTTCCACTCTGGCTAGAGATTCCCAAGAAATGAACTCGACAAGAGGCTGTGGGTATACTCTCCCTCTATTAGGAGTGATGAATCCTCTGTTGGCTACCCAATTAACTTCGAATACCTCAAGCTGTACCCAATCACCACCTTATGAGCGACCTCTATGAGGCGACAAGGAATGGAGTCAAAACACAATCAATGTCCAAGATATCCTTGAGTACCTCAAGTCTAAGAATACATACACTATTGCTATGATGAGACTATCATAGAAATTTGAATAGATAATCCATATGATTGTCTCATAGCAGGTCATCCAATGTACTTGACTACTCTTAGCAACCATCCATATGTTAACTTTGAACATCTCATGCTTAAAACTTATGAGATCTACTACTTGATCCAATCAAGGAGTATAACATGTGCTAGTCTATCCGGATCAACAATGTCTCATTTTGTTGATCCTATGACTAGGGATAATTTAGATTCTAACAAAATTACATATGATAGGAATCTCATTATCATGATCTCATCATGATTTCCTTCATACTATGTTTCATATTATGGACTTTCATTAATCAGTTTAAAATCTATATAAATTCATATGCAAATGAATACTAATATAATGAAAGAATGCTTTTATGAATGTGTACACTAAGTGCCTGAGGCGATTGCCTTTTGGACACATCTCTAATAATCTCCAACATGCACTAAAACTAATTGTCATTATACATTACACCACAAGTGAGGATATGACTATCATATTTCTTTTGGGGTTTTGTTCTAGTCACTTGATCATATATTTTCTTATTAATGAGAACTCTTTCTCTCATAACATTACATCTTTCATTGATTTCTCTAATCATTTGATAAGGTTGAGTACATCTTTAGACCTTTTGATGAGACCATGATTCCTTTGCATATGCAATGACTCTATTGTTGCTCCAATCATATTGGATTTACAATACTAGGAATCACTTCTAACTTTGTGATGAATTCCCTTATCCAAACCGCTTTCTCAAGTGCCTTGGAAGCTGCAATGCATTTTAGTTGTGGAATCTACAGCTATCACCTATTTTGAACTCTTCCAATTGACTACATAACCATTTAATTCGAATACATAGCATGACTAGGATTTCAAGTTATCCTTGTCAAATTGGATGTTGGCATCTATAATCCTGCTTACCTTAAGCTTAATATCTCTTTAAACTAAGAATACATCCTCTAACCTTCTTAAGTATTTAAGGATGTTCTTGACAGTCACCTATAAAACCCTTATGAGATCATATTAATATCCATTCATGACACTTAGAGCTTGATATTCATTGGGCCTAGTGTAATACCCCACCATATAATTAGGAGGCCCTTCCTAATTATATAGAGAAATATTACAATGCATGAGACATTAAAATTGGTTCTTGTAAAACAACTTCGCATCATGGCCATGATGACTTAAAGTAAACATAAAGAAATAATTTATGAAAGATGTGTTAATACAAAGCTTTAAAATATAAAAGTTAGGGCTCACACATGCCCACGATGTTGTATCACCCACCCCAACAATTTGTCCTTCACTTTCTCTTTCTGTGGGCTTCTTCTATTATCAGCAGCTTACTGTCTACACCTGCGTGTGAAACATTCACACGCTAAGCACAACATGCTTAGTGGTACATAACAACATATAGGTTTAATTGACATGTATGCATGAAC
>CATIWF010141712.1:0-10063 GCA_949630135.1 Balakata baccata
TAAAAGTTACTGTGTTATGTACAGTATTTCTTGTATGTGAGTTAAAAGAAAAAATAAAAAAAAAGATGACTAAATTGCAAAGAGTGAAAAGTATGGGAAAAATAAAAAATAAAAAATAAAAAGGATGACTAAATTGTAAAAAGTAGAAAGTATTAGAGTTAAAAGAAAAAATAAAAAATTTATGGACTAAATTGCAAAGAAAGAAAAATATGGGAGTTAAAAAAAATAAAGAAAGGAGTAAATTGTAAAAAGTGGAAATTATGGGAGTTAAAACAAAAAAAACTAAATTGCAAATATTGAAAAGTATGAGTCAAAGAAAACATAAAAAATGACCAAATTATAAAAAGTTGAACTTATGGGAGTTAAAAGAAAAAATAAAAAAGGACTAAATTGCAAAGAATGAAAAGTATGAGAGAAAGAAAAAAATAAAAAATAAACTAAATTGTAAAAAAAGGTATAAGAAATTTTTTTTTTTAAAAAAAGTGAAAGTTACTGTGCTATATGCAGTATTTTAGTATGGGAGTTAAAAAGAAAAAAATTTTAAAAAAAAACTCTAAATTACAAAGAGTGAAAAGTATGGAAAAAAATAAAAAATAGGACTATATTGTAAAAAATGAAAAGTATTAGAGTTAAAAGAAAAAATAAAAAATTTTATAGACTGAATTGCAAAGAGTAAAAAATACGGGAGTTGAAGGAAAAAAAAGGGACTAAATTTTAAAAAGTGGAAACTATGAGAATTGAAATAAAAAAAGGATTAAATTGCAAAGATTGAAAAATATGAGTCAAAGAAAAAATAAAAAAATTATCAAATTATAAAATGTGAAAAGTATAGAAGTTAAAAAAATAAAAAAGAACTAAATTGTAAAAAATAAAAAGTACGAGAGAAAGAAAAAAGTTTAAAAAAAAAAAAACTAAATTGTAAGGGAAGAAAAACTAAAAAAGTTAAAATAAAAAAAAAAGTGAAAATAAAAGTTATTATGCAATAAAAGCATCTTTAATGGACTTTTTATTTAAACTATACTTTTTATTTTAAAGAGTCATTCCATAATTTAAAATTTAGAAAAAAAAAAAATTTAGCTTTCTACATCTACAAAGTCAAACTTCACTCTTCACTCTCTATTTCAATTGTAATTAATATATCTCAACCTTTTATACATGTTCTTTTTTTATTGGTATATTTTTTAAAATATTTTTCTTTTTTCTCTTAATAAAAATCATAATATTAATAAAGTAAAATAAATAGTATAATAAAAAAAAGCCCATTGAATTTGTAAAAAAAAAAATTTATTCTTTACATTTAAAAATACTTTAACATATTTTTTATTCTATTAAAGATACTCTTTAAAATAAAGAATATTGTTAGAGATGTTATAAACATTACATTTCCTAACGGTTTTAGTATATATAATAATAATTTATGTTAGTAAAACACATCTGCTTACAAGACTTGTATTTAGAAAAAAAATAAAATTTATCAACCTGACAATCTACATCTGACGTAGGGTTTTCCATGAAGATCTAGCTTTATGCGATTGACAAACAAACTAGTATTAATGGAGCAACTTAACAAAATTAATGAAGCAACTTGACATAATGAATGAAGAATACAAGTATCCTACGACCTGCTGAGTATTAGACTAAAGAGTAGGGAGACAGTGCTAGTGAAGGCAGAAACTAACAAAAAACAGCAACTCCTGCTACTTCATGATGGCCCCGTCAATATAGAAGAATCTAAGGTACACAGCTGAAACTACATCTAATGGGCACATTGCAAGAAACCTGCAGAACAAGCAAATGAGGTTATGCGGCATAAAAATTGCCATCAAAATGCATCCAAAATCTAATGAGAAAATAGCAAAAAACTGCATGTAAATAAATAATACTGGAACAATTTATTCATATTGTAGAACATGCATGAAACCCAAAAATTGCATGGCAAGCATAATGCCTGAACAAGCAATCTAAATGTTGCAGCCAACTTTTTGAAGAAAGGATAAAAATCTCTCCTTTTTTTAATCTTGGTGCCAGATCCAAAGATATAGAAAGTTTGAACTTTTAGCACAAATTGATGAGGCATAGAGAAGTGATAATAAATTCTTCTGGCCTAATACTCGATCAAAGAAGAGCAAACAAATCAACAACTTTGAAATGAATGTAGATTTCTAAAACTCCAAATATGAACCCAGGTGACTATTGAGTTCATCTATTTATGTGGTCTGCACATGAGTGCAACAGTCATTACTCATCAGTTAATCAATTATCTTTCACGCCTCATCTTTCCAATTATACCATCAAAGATTTCACTAATGTTCGCACACATTATTGCAATACCTAATTCTATACAGTTTGAAGTTCTCTTCATCACATAAGAATTTGAGCACAAATCAATGTACATAAAACAGTTCTCTAGATTGAATTTAATTCAAAATGTTTAAGACTTTTGACATATTTCAATTTTAACACAATCGCAGTGGTGCATAACAAAACTAAGCATGCCTTTTTAAATATCATCGACAATCTTAAAGCAACAGGAAGTCAGCTACTAGTCTGACACGGCTCATCCCACAACAATTCAAAGCTCATACCTCGTTTGGATTCTCTAGAACTTCCCCCTTTTCATCCCCAAAAAATCAAACCAATGCACTCCTCTCTTGAGAACAAGGTATTCAATAGGAACTTACTGCTTAAATGTTTTACAACACTAGCTATTTCCAGTTAATAAGAGCATTGAAAAGCCTATATGATGAATGCTGGCTAGTCTCAAAAAAAAAAAAGATTACTGACACAGAGAACAGAAAAAAGCATCAAGTGATGTTGATAGGATATTCTAATGCAAGAGAACAGCAGTTATGAAGGCTTCCTTTTTCTTTCTAGAAGTAGCCAAATATTTATTATTTCACTTCTAACATAGAAGGTTATAGTGGGCAAATCAAAACATCCTTACGTATCATATGCAAATGGGGTTAAAAAAGGTATAAGAGAGATAGAGTTGTTAATCTTTTTTGTTGACGAACCTTAGCATGCAAGAAATGACGTTTTAAGTATGGAATTCATGCAAGCTCTAAAGCATGATAAAGTTTTGAAACTCGTCGCCGAAGTAAAGATTCTAGCCGAAAGGAGGAAATCCCACTTTGCCACCTTTTAGCTTCATGAATCTCATTCCATGCCTGTACTATTTCATCAATTTTAAATCCTAGACCTGCAACCAAGAAATTTATCAGATTTATTTCTCAGCATCCATAGATAGTTCTAATGTAAAATTTATTAGTAGTCTCGTGTTACCATCTTGTGCAATATCATTTGAAACATGGTTCTTTATCATAACGGCTATATCAGTTGGGGAAGCTCCAGCGAGCTCAAACTTCTCAACTGCAACTTCAAAACATTCATGCCAAACCGGTAGCTCTAACTTGAATTCCATAATCGATCGCTCATAGAGTATGGTACCCCATAAGAGATTTATCTGAGACCTCATGTTCTTAGTCTGCTCTGTGACTTCTTTTGCTGATATACCTTTAAATAGCCCATCCAACCCTCTTTTGTCTGATTGAGATCTAATCTTGAGCAAATTAGAGAGTTCATTTTGGCATTGCCTTTGTGATTCTTCCCACATCTGCATGCCCCTTTCCATGTTCTCCTCCGCCCTATTATAAAGTTGTATGACCTCTTCAGAAGGCCATGATTCTAAATCAACATTGTTTCCAATTGCATAATACCAGGAAAGCTTTGCCTGCTCAAACTGCTGCTGCCCTAGAGCTAGATGACCTTCATAGAAATCTGATTTGATTCTCAATGCTGCTTCATACTTCTGTCCTGCTTCTATATATTCTTTCTGTGCCCAATCATACGTTGTTCTTATCTGTTCAAGCACCGATTCTCTTGAAGCATCTTCCGTGTAGTAAACCCTTTTCCTAGCCCTAGACATATGAACATTTCCCCAGTTGAACAGTGCCAAAGCAGCCATCTCTTGGAACTTCTCTGCTGCTGTGTTGAAAAGGTCTTGTGCTTCTTTGCTGGTAACTGTGTCATCCATAGCCTCAGAATATATCTTAATACCAAGTTCATGAAGACCAAGACATGCATCAGATTCAAACCCCACATGATCCTTGAAAAGCTTAGCGAACTCTATTATCCATTCGTCAATATGACAAGATCCACTTTCTGTGTCCTTGCCTCTTGAAATATACTCATTCTCTCTGGCAAAATTTTGCCCAATATCCACTTCAGGTACTTCCTTCTCGAGTTTCTCATATGGATCTTGCTGAGGATCAACCTTGACTAAATACAGCCTGATAGAAGCCTGACATTCAGCTGATGCTTCAGCCCATCTCAATTCTTCATCAGAGGTTATTGTAACTAAATCACCTTCTTGATCCCTGTATTTGATAAGAACTGCTCCTGAGCTTGGAAATCGATCAGATATGATTTCCCTAAGGTGTTGGAGGCTGCAATTAAGAGGCAATTGAGCCCATCTGATGTCTTCTCCAAATACCAGTTTTATGCTCTTCTTAGGTACTTCCACTGCAGCACTAAATTTCTCTTCAACAACCAGCTTATCCTGAGTTTGTTTATCCTCAGTTTGGCCATCAACCTTCTTTTCCTCAATTTCATCCACAGTTTTCTTCTCCTCAACTTTTTTAAGTTTCTTCTTCCGCTTCTTCTCTTTCACTGCTTTTGGTAGAGTTGAAGAGCCAGGAGGTTCAACATAATCTGGTGGCAGTTCAATTACTGTGTCATTCACTCTTAGACCTTTTTGCTCAAGTGCTTTTGTCACCCTTTCTGAAACTTCTAGTGCGATAATGTTATTTGGCTCCATCTTCAACACCATATTGACATCTCTTAGAGCCAAATCCAGTCTATTCAAACCCTCATAACACCTTGCCCTCTTTAAGAGTGCTTTACTGTACCTTGGTGTGACCTCCAGTGCCAAATTACACTCACGAATGGCCTTAGAGTATTCACTCACACCCATCTGCATATAGCATGCTGCCATGTTACTCCTAAGATAAGATACATCTATATGATTCCTTGGAAGAAATTTAATGGCTTTCTCATACTTCGTTATAGCTCCTTCATAGTCCCTCTTCTGAAACAGTCTGTTTCCTTCTTCCTTCGTTTCACGAGACATGGAAATAAAAACCTCATTGTCCTTATCATTAGCTTGACGGTTATTATTCCCAACTTTTTTCTTCACATTACTGTCACCCGACTGCTTTCCCTCCTGTTTCTTATTCATGCCACTTTGTTTCTTGTCAGAATCCAAATCTAGCTACAAGGAGCGATAGATTAATACAACTCCTACAAGTAGAAACTTTGTGGCCTGACCTTTCCACTAATCAGAAATCTATTTCCAATATCTGAAGACATGGTTTAAGCTGTTGATTAGTGAATAATAATTATAACACACAATAGACTAAAAACAGATAAATGCTCATATATAATTTTACTAACATATTCAAAAAGTTAATAATAATAATAATAATAATATTATCAATAATCACTAAATACCTGATTTAATTCCAAAGATTGTCAAATCAAATATTTCACAAATAATTTCATTATTTAAAATATGAACTTATAAACAAATTAACATCTATTTTACTTGCGGATATAATCAAATCAGATAAAATGTTCAAAACACACGGCATAGTACAGTAGCGTTGTCCCAGACCATCAAGAGCCAAATAAGTGGTAAGTGTTACCAACAACAATAACAAATATTTTCTATCACAGATACTGTGAAAATGCTTTTAATGTAGATACACTGACATTACACATGATAACAATGAATGTGATCCTAATGTTGTGGTATCCATGGAGAGTCTAGATAACAAATAACAAATACATCGCTCATGATGGAACTAGAAAATAGAAAACAGATACAAATAAACTGAGTACATATGCCGGTTTGAAAATAAAAATTATAAGAATATATCAGCTAATAATATCAGCTAAATTCAAATCATAAAATCAATCTAAATTTCAATAAGTCATGAATCAAGTAAAATTCTGCTCAAGGAAATATATAAAAGTCATAATTTTATCCATCTCATATTGTATAAATATATAATTCTCATAATTAGATGTTAATAGAATTAAATTTGAAATTATTTCAAATAGTCAAAATATCCAACTGTTAAATCAAACAATAATAGGATTATAAATACAAAAAGTTTGTTCCTAGAAGCCTAAACCTCTAATGCAAATGAAATTCATCCATAATCAAATTCATTAATAAATACGAACTACGAAGTGAGTACATAATAACATTTAGAAAAAACTTCAGCTGTTGCAAATCATTTCATAAAATTTCATTAGCTAAAATAAAAGTACAACAACAACATATTAAAAAAAAAAATTTATAATATATGACTTTCACGGTAGATGTTTTAAACTATAATTTGTGATGCACCACAATTTCACTCACCTGAAATTTCTAATATAAATACTAAATCTAGCAAGGCCTAGTCAAAATAATGGAAGAGGACAGCTCCTAAGCCAAAAATAAAAAAAATACTGCAATGCCAATTAACACTAGAGGAACGATCTATGATGTTTAATTAAAATTGATAATAATGAAAAGGCACACGTTAGTTTCAAAATCATGTTGTGCTTAATTGGCATAATATAATAGAAAATAATTCACATAAATAAATCAATAAATCTTATATTATATACATATATTAAAGTGTACAGAAAGGAAAACTAAAAAACAGTAGAAAAAAAAAATGAAACAAATAATATTTTATTTATACTGTCTCAATTTGAAAATTTGACTATATTTTTTGTATTTTTTAAATTTTTTATAATCTCGAAACAAAGAATAAGCAGCTGAAACGAAAGAGTTCTAACACCAAGCAAACATAAAAGTAGGTACAATATACAAAATCACAATGGCCTTTCGGTTATAGGAAGAAATTAAGGAAAATGTAAAGGAATGACTACGAGTAATAGTACAGAATAAGGATGGCCACTTAGATAATCAAACAAAAGAACAAAACAAAAATAAAATATTAAAGAATTATGAAAGGACATTTTAATAGCTAGATTTCGAAGAAAAAAAAACCATTTTACCTATTCTGTAACAAAAGTTTTTTTTTTTTTCTTTTCTTTTCTTTTTTACTTTTTTTTAATTAATATTAAAAGAAAGAATGAAATAAGAGAAGAAAAATAAATAAACTTAGATTTTGAAATCACCACTTACGAAGAAAAAGATGACTAAGAAAACATCATATTATTTTAATCAATACCAACAACAAATCAAGAATCAGAATTTGGGCTGCAATATGAATCTATTTCAATTAATAAAAAACAGTGCTTACAAGTGATGAAGAAGAACTGCTTGCAGAAAAGAAAACGCCAAATATCAATTATTTGGAGGAACAAGAAAAGAAAACTGTTTACACAGAAAAGAAATGATTGTTTAGCAGGATTAGGTACTAAAAAGTAGGGAGAGAGTTGCATATCTTTATATACATAACCAACCCAATAAATATGCATAAATAAAATAAGTAAATGAAAAATTAAAACTATAACAACAAGATATTAATAGTTCAACATCAAACATCAAAATAGGTAATTATTCAGTAAAATAAAAGTTATTAAAAATAAACAAAAAAGAATTATTTCACTTACCTATCAGAACCCAACAATCCTAAGCACAATAACTACTGCCATAATGCTAACTAAATAAGTCTACTACAACTAAAACCCCAAATTGAAATAATCATACAATTCACTAATAGATGACCAGTGATATAACAAGCTCTTAGAAAAGGTCAAAAACAGTAATCCAACAATCACAATTGCACAAAAACATCAAAACCAAGCTCCTATAGAACAGAACCTAGATGCCGAATTCAAATATAACCCTCAATCAATTGCCTATTTTTATAAACTAACTTCAAAACCTATATTTCTCCGTCAAATCTCAATTGCGTTCTTCATCTCTTATGTACAAAAATAACTTAAAAAGAAAACAAAAAACAGAGAATCAAACAACAAAAATGAAACGAAATTACTTGTTCTACCTCTGCGAATCAGGATTTGCTGTTGCTAATCCAAAGAGATCAGAAATCCCAATTCAGAGAACAACGAAGGACACCACTAGTTCCGCCCAGAAATATTTGATTGAACAAAAGGGGAAAAACGAAAATACAGAAAGATTCTTTCTTTGGCTGGAAGTTTATCTAGAAAACAATCCTGGAGGCGTAACTTATAAGGAATTTTGGAGGAAAAGGTGAGAAAGCTTGGGAAAAAAACAATGAGAAAGGGAAGGAAAACCGAGCAATGTCTGTCCTTTTGTAACGTGTAAGATTTTCCCAGAATAGCGTAAGCGCCACAAAGGAAAGCTGATAATCCAATGTGACCGCGACTCTGCACGAGGAAAGCATATATCTTTAAGATTATTTTATTGAAGCTTTTGGTAAATCTGATTATTTCAATGTTTAATTGAAATTAATATTGAAGAATGAGAAAGAAAAAAGTAGTGGGATACCATATTTTGAAAATTCCAACTATCTTGGGCACGTTTGATGAAAAGTTCCTCGTTCGTTTGTCTGCTTGCTCATCAACTTTCGATTAACTATTTGTTTATTTTAAAAAAAAAATTAATTATTTCTCTCAAAAAAAATTAATTATAAATTTTTTTTATTGAAGATTTATTTTTCATTTTATGGTTTGATGCCTTTGTAATCATAACCCGATTTTAATAATTAATACATCATTTCACGATAAAGAAATGATATATTAACATTAAATAGAAAAAGAATATATTTTTTTATAAGAAGAAAAAGATATATATTCAACGGTGATTAAAAAAAAATTAAAGATTAGGGTCTTAAATTGCTACTGAATTATGAATTAATTATTAATGTTGATACCATTCTACCTTTTTTTTCAAATAGTATTTTTAAAAATATCTCCAATAATACTTTTTATTTTAAAAAACACTTTTAATAGAAAAAAATGTATTTTAGATATTTTTAAATATAAAGAGTACGAATTTTTTTATAAGTCCAATGCACTATTTATATTTCACTCTTTATTTTACTTTATTTTATACAAATTAATATTATCATTTTTATTATGAGGAAAGAGAAAAATATTTTGAATAAATATACTAATAAAAAAAATATTTATAGAAAATTAAAATGCATTAATTGCAATTGAAATAGAAAATGAAATTTAACATTCTAGATTTAGAGAATCAAACTCATTTGCTTCTCTAAATTTTAAAGATAAAAAAGTTCATTTGACACTTTATATATATAATGACTCTTTAAAATAAAAAATATAGTTCAAATAAAGAGTTAATTGGAAATGTTTTAAATATCTAAATTGACTTAATATATTTTAACTTAATGATACTGAATTCAAATTTCTAACTTTCTTAATTTTTTTCCATGGACTATGAATCTTATTCATTAATTATATAGTGTGGAATTATTTATTTCAGAACAAATTATTGATAATTTTCTAAAATTTTAATTTTAAAAGGAAAAAAAAATCTTAAAAAAAGTAACAGCATATCTCTATATTTTAATAAAAATATTGTTTAAAATAACAATTAGAAATGCTAGGATTTGAATGGATTAACTATTATATAATTGCAATCATTGCTACCAAGTAGAAATCTTAAACCTTTATAAAACACTATTAAACTATCTATAATTTAAATATAGAAAAATTATATAGTATATCATATTGTAATATTTAAAATTTATACTATATCAAATAAATAGTATTATCTCCAATAGAAAAAATGTACATTTGATTTTTAAAACATTTATTTCTTGATTTATTAAAACATAGAGTAATTCGTTCTTTATTTAAATTGGAACATGGGATCCAGTTGGTGGCAATAAACAGATATAATTGCTAATTTGGGATTGACAAAGACTATAGAAAAAAGTACCTGAAACACACTTTTGATATCAATAACTGCTTTTTCAAGCCCTTGCAACAATGGTGGCCCAACGGGTTTTTTTCCCTTATAAAGAATTCTCCTCCTTCTGTCCTATTTCTTGGGGATGAAACAATATCTATCAGGGTGTGAAAAAAT
>CATIWF010141713.1:0-12093 GCA_949630135.1 Balakata baccata
TTAATTTTACAATTAAAATTATATTTATACAATGAGACTATATATTTATACAATAATAAATTATTACTTTTTGGTCATTTTAATTTTACAATTAAAATTATATTTATACAATGAGATTATATTTGTACGATAATAAATTATTAATTTTTGGTCATTTTAATTTTACAATTAAAATTATATTTATATAATGAGACTATATATTTATACAATAATAAATTATTACATTTTGACTATTTTAATTTTACAATTAAAATTATATTTATACAACGAGACTATATATTTATACAATGAAACTATATATTTATATAATAATAAATTATTAATTTTCGGTCATTTTATTTAGTATAACAAACAAAAACATCAATAGAGACATGCAGTGCTCATTTTCGGTCATAGCTAAAAAAAAAATTAAAAACCAAATATACTCGTGCACGTGCCTAGAAGAAGAAGATGAAAAATTGAGACAATAATGGTGCAAAACTTGTTACAAACAAACAAAAACATCAATGGAAGAGACATGCAATATTTTCGGCTATAAATATAAAAAAAAATTTTGAACAATACATACCCGTAAACCTGGAGAAGAAGTAGAAGATGAAGAAGACAATGGAGAAGAAGAAACTTCTCATGCAGCCTGTGGGATGACCGAACCAAAGAGAAAAAAATCTTTCATTGTTTTGTCGGCTGATGTTGCATGCACAACAGTTGAGAGGAGTTTAAAAACGTTTGAAGAAAATGAAGCGCAACTGGTGGGGCCTGAGGGTTTTTATTGAGGCATTTATGCCTGTCGTCGAAACGGCAGACGCTTTTGAGATGTTTTTGTGCTTGTCGTATTAAACGATATACACTTTTAACATTTTGCGTCTATTGTTTTTGCGCCTATGGTTTCAAAAGCTAAACGACAGGAGCAAAATCTTTACCGCTCTTTTTGTTGCTAATGTTATTTATCAGCCATAGAAAATATTCTCCAATAGTACTTTTTGTACTGGTGACTATAGCAGCTAATCCAAATAAACTGTCTCATAGGAATAAGTTTAGTGTTAAACTCTCTCAAATCCAAAAACCTGTGCCCTAGGAGATCGTGCTTGAAATCAAGGAAGGCGGTAAGAGTTGTAGAATCAAGAATAGAAAGTAATACTAGAGAACCGTCCATTGGAGATGCCTTAACATTATCATGACATGCTCATAAAAGTTTATCTTGAATAGAAAAAATATCTTTGACATCGATGAGGGTGCCAATAGCCAAACATTAGGGGTAGAGGCGTCCATGTAACGACCATGTATAGATTGAGAGACGGAAGACGATGATGTATTGGTTGCTGGTAGATGTTTGTTACGAGCAACTTCTACATAAGAACATACATTCTTTTTGTCGAACGATGTAGGTGGTTGTTGCAGCAGAGGTTGTACTTTTCTTAGATTATGATTGGGTGTTTAGTTTGATGATGTACTATAGAAGGAGACTTATCCAACAAGTTTTCTTGAGCCGATAGTGATAGTGTTAACATATTGCTAGACAACATGACAATCTCGAACATTGTCGAGCTTTAAGAAACTAAAAGTTCTTCCTTATTAGTTGAACTTATTTGAAATACACACTTCGTTCACTGTTTAAAATTTTGAGAAATAACACCAAAGGAATTATGTATTTTATGATTTTGGAAAGTTCTCTACGTAGATAACATTGCCAAAGATGGTCGATAGAAGGATGGTTTCGGTCAAGTTACCATTGTTTGATTTCATCATTGCGAACGTGGCTTCGAGGGAGTAAATTTTATTTATTTATATATTTTTGTAGACTGATATCTATTTAGTAGAAAACACAGGCCTGCATATACCTCTGGTCTAGGCATATACTTTGGAATCGTAACAAGCTTAAATTTACTCAAAGGTTTAGAAAGCTAAATGCTAAATGCACTAAGCACAAGCAAAATATTGGCTTTGCTAAACCCCATTAACTAAAAGCACTTGCATTTTTATAACCTCAGTTTGATTGATAATTTTATATTCATAGGTGGTGATATTTTAGGGATAGAGAGAAAGGGGCCAATTATATAAAGCCCAATATTATTTTGGAAAATTCTTGTAAAGAAAAATGAAAATTCCTGATTTCATTTATGGAAAAAGGTAGGAAATTACCATAAGAAATAATGAAGAAGTTCCACACGTACGGTACCGTTTTATTGTGCATATTGACTTTCATGAAATCTTGTAAATTAGGTGGGTCACTGTTTCATATTGTTTGGCATGATGGAAAATGTGGGCAAACACAATAACACATTGCACATTAACTATTATTGGTTTTCTTTTCATTCTCTCTGCAATATAGTGAGAATTAGAAGATGGTTAGAGAAAAAGAAAGTTCATATTAACTTCACTTGAGAAATATTATTTTTTATAGATCGAATTTTTATTTAAATTGAATGGAAAGTTAAAATTTGTTTTTTCAAAAAATTATATTTTTATCTGTTGTGAGGTTTTAAAAAGTCTTAATTTTGGATGCAGAAACGTAATTAAATTGACATGCCATGTTTCCATCTGGTATATAATTTCTGTAAATCGACTTGACTACTGGCCTGGCTTGGTTTCCCTAGAATTACCCAGCATCTTCCCAATAATATCTCTTGTTTACTTTGACTTAAAAGAATTTGTGGAAATTACATCTTTCCAATAATATCTCTCCCTTCTGCGAAGTTCTCTGACCTTCTCAAGTCATTTAAGAGAGTCAAGAAATGTTCATAGTGTGAATTCTAATTCTGGTTTTGATAATTCAACTTTCTGAAGTATTAAAAATACACAAATTTCGGTTCAATAAGTTTTCACTGTCCGATTTCGTATTATGTACATATAATATGATTAATTTATAAGAGATCTCATCAGGCATCTATAACCTAAACTATCTCCCCAACTCTTTTTTGATGTAAAATACAGTATATTTGTATGTTTTACTGTATAATTTTATTCAGAGTTTAGTTACAGTTAATCCGAGAATATATTTTGTGGAAATAAAAAATAAAAGTTCTTCCCAACAACCTAAGTATGTTGCCGACTGGGTAACAATTCTTATATACTATCACTTGAACTTTATGATTAGAATACATATTCACACGTTTAGACCAATCACTAGTAAGATGCTTTCATATAAAGAAGATAGTTTTGAATTATTATTATTATTATTATTATTAATATTATTTGGAAATAAGATAGTTTTGAATTATTATGCCAGAGTTTCACTATTATAAATAACATATTTTTCATTGTCCACATCAAAATATCTTTTATTTATGTAAATTTTGTAGCTTAGCTTCTAGTTTTGAGCGAATCCATCTAATATAGAAGTAGGATTTAGTTCATTAGTCTTGTGTATTGGTCAAATTAACCTCAAACCCTTATTTTCTTAAGCTAATTCGCTCTAATTTCAGGGTAAAGGAGATTTATTTTTCATATTTATTAAAAATATTGTAGCTTTATGCATGCATGGATGTTAATAATTTACATTGCTATTTAATGATATATAATTTATAACTCAAATTGATTAACTTTTTTTATTTATAATTTTGTAAAATGTAATTTATTTATATTATAGTCTTTATTAAAAATTTTATGAGACATGAAATTAAATGTGGATAAGTAATAGAAGAAACATTAAATAAATAAAAGTTTTCTCTTTGTCTAATTATTATCTCTTTGATCTTATTACATTTTCTTTATTTTATAAAAGTGTTTTATTATTAAGTTATTAAATCTTAATTCTGTCACATTAAACCCTAATACAATCATTATTTTATACATCAACCCTTTATTGAATGGCAAAAATCAAAGTTGAATATATCAACAACACAAACAAAAGTTGGGTTATGTTAGAAAATAGAAGTATTTTGCTTAAAAAAATTATTATTTTAGCTTCTTTTTTTTTTGGGAGGTGAGCCAGACTTACAAAAGAATAAAGGGACTATCTAGCATAAGAAACTCCAAAGATATCATGTTGAAGTAAATCAAAATGCCTTGAGGAGAATTGTCCAAATTGTGCATGCCCACAGGGTACTTAAAAGCCAAATGAGAGATGTAATCTGCAGCAAAGTTAGCTTATCTACATATATGACTAATCGAAAAGGAGGAGAATTGACTCACCAAACTTCTTATTTGAAGAATGATGGAGCGACTGTGGATATCCATTGTATATTTTACTTGCACCATAGCTACAACTACTAGATTGTCATTATCTACAGTGATCGACTGATAGCCTTTTGTCAAAGCAAATTGCATTCCTTGAAGAATTGCCCAGGCTTCTACTTTTTGGATAGGGCAGTAACCGGGCTTTGAAATAAAACCACCCTTCCATCGCCCTAAGTAATCTCTAATTAGACCTCCTACAGTAGCAAGACTGATGGCTTGGTTTAGGGATGCATTTGTGTTGAGTTTCAAGCACAAGTTAGGAGGACATTTCCGAGAAATCCATCTATCTTTTGTGATGATCTCATTAGTAACACAAAGCTTTTTAACAACATCTTCAACTAAGGCTGAGTAGTTCAAAGTGGAGTGAATCAAAGTAGTGATTGGCTTGTGAGTGTCATTGAAGATTGCCTCATTTCGTCGCTTCCACAAAAATCAATAGCCCACTCCAAAAATAGTGCTCCATTTGATACCATTGTGATGCCGAGATTGATCCTTTAAATTTGTTATTAACCACTCATCAAAGCTATCAGATTCATGAAAGAAATCTCTGGTCTGGCATATCCAAGGAGCAAAAACATCCAAAAATTTATTGCAATATAGCAGTCTCTCAAGACAAAGAGATAAGATTCAAATTCCATGTTACAGATTGGCAGTAGGTAGATTGAGCTAGATGCCGCTTCAGACGAGTGTAATTTGTCACTACTCCATCTTAAACAGTAAGCCAAAGAAATATCTTTATTCTCAGAGGTAGATCCCATTTCTAGAACATTTTCTAAGGAAAGCTTGAAACATCATTAGTTATATGCTGTCTTAATAGAGAATTCTCCTAAGGAAGACAGACACTAGAAAACATCTTACCTTTTGGAAGGAGTAGGTGGGCAAGTGGTAGCTATCTGTAAGGCAATGGAATACATTAACAAGTTTGTAAAGAGATCATATCTCCAATTTCCACTAGAATCAATACAAAAAGCAACCGGTTTGTCTTTCAAATTTTCATCAATGGTGCCAATAACAACATCTGCTAACTTGCAAGAAATAGTAGGCACCTATTTATCATTAAAGAAGTTAGCTTTGAAACCATTTCCAAGGGACCAAATTTCATTCTCCACCACACTATTCCACGATTTGTAGATACCCTTCCACACTCTAGAACTAGTTGTTAGAGTAAGAGGGTTAGCAAGGGTTTCAAATTTATACTTTGAGGACAAAATCCGAACCCAAAATGTATCAGGAGTAGAGTGAGCCTACCAAGCCAATTTCATGTGGAAAGCAGTGTTCATATGAGAAAAGCTCTTCAACCCTAAGCCTCTATATTCTTTTTGTTGTTGTATAGTGCTCCATTTCACTAGAGATATTCTATAATTATTCTCATCTCTTCCCCAAATAAAATCTCGACATCTCTTTTCCATGTCTCTATAAAGAGATTTAGGAATTGTGGAGGATTGCATTGCATATAAAGGAAGAGTCTTAAGAACATAAGTGGTCAAAGTGACTTTACCGGCAAAGAATAAATGGCTGGAGTTCCAATTAGCAATTATTGTGTTCATTTCATCAAGAATGTATCTATAGGTGCTACCTAAGACCCGATAATAGAGCAACGGGACCCCAAGATACTTACCCAAATCTATCGTCTCACTAAACCCTAACTGTTACTAAGAGTAGATTGGGTTTGGCAAGGCACATTTTTTGAAAAGTAGACCACCATTTTGGAGGAACTTATTTTCTTCCCAGAATTATCATAGAAGACTTTTATCACCCGATTAATGACATCAACTTGCTTCATTTCTGCTTTACAAAATAAAATGAGGTCATCTGCAAAAAAAAAAAAAAGATGAAAGATAGGAGGGCCATGCTTATTCAGGCAAATGGGATCCCAATGATTGTTATCAATAGCATACTAAATCAAGTGAGCTAGTCTTTCCATACAGAGAATGAAGAGATAAGGAGAGAAAGGACATCCTTATCGTAGGCCTCTCGTAGGCTTAAAGTAATATGTGGTTTCTCCATTCTATAAAATTTGCATCTGGCTTGATCTAATATAAACCATAATAATATTGAGTAAATGGAAAGGAATACCCACTTCAACAAGAGTTTCTTGCAAAAAATCCCATTTAATACGATCATATGCCTTCTCCAAGTCAATTTTGATTGCCATAAAACCCACCTTACCCGCCTTAGTCTTCATAGAGTGAATGACTTCCTGGGCAATAATAATATTCTCTGTTATATGCCTTTGTGGTATAAAACTGGTCTGATAATGCCCTATAATACTTGGGAGGACACCTTTAAGCCTATCAGCCATGGATTTAGTTATGGTCTTATAAACCACAGTGCACAACGAGATCGGTCTAAACTGGGAAATGCTTTTAGGAACATCAACTTTGGGAATTAAACAAATGAATGTGTTATTAACTCCTTCCCCAATATCTCCTCCACTTAGAACTCGTAGGACTTCACTACAAATTCACGGCTAACAATATCCCAAAGAGATTGATAAAAGTCTGCCTAATATCCATCGGGACCTAGGGCTTTCCAAGGTTTCATCTTAAAAAGAGCATATTTAGCGTTATCTGCTGTGAAAGGTTCCTTTAATCCCTCCATCTCATGAATGAGGCTCGAGAAACTGTTGCTCAAACAGAAAGACTAGAAATCACTGCTCTCATCTTGGTAAAGGTTTTTAAAGTAGTTCATGGCTATCTCCTTCAGAGCTTATTGGAAATCAATCCAATTACCCGATTCCCCCTGTAACAATTCTATCCTATTTTTTTTCTTCTGTGAACAGTTTTGAGATGGAAATAATTTGTATTTTTATCTCCCTAAGTAACCCATTCAGCTCTAGATTTCTGCTTCTACATCATCTCTTCGCGAAGCAAAACAGTTTCTAGTTCTTTAGACAGCTTCACTTCAAGATTAGCTAAATGAGGGATATATCGGGTCTTAAGGACTCTTTGAATGCCTTTAATTCTAGCCAAGAGAACTTTTGATGAAAAACATTACCAAAAACATTATGATTCCAAACCTAAAGCTTATCAGTCAAAGAATAAAGAGAAGACATAAAAGTGGAGTCAGCAGCCCACTCTCTAGCTATAAGTTCCCTAAGGCTATTATGAGTTAACCAATATTGCATAAAGCTGAAAGGGACTATGCTTCGATCAACCTTCACCCCTTTGTAATGAGAAGAATCAGGCAATGGTCTGACTGAAGCTTGGGAAGGTGAAATAAAGTTGCATCAGAAAATTTCATTCTCCAATTGGTGTTGCAAATGACCTTATGTAAATGCTCATATAGGGAGCTACTTTTCTAGGTAAAATTTGAGCCCTTATAGCTGAGGTCTACTAGAGCTAAGTTAATGAACCAGGAAACGAACTTTTTACATACACCAAATATCCTACTTAGCCCACCCTTCTATTATGAGGGAGAAAGAATGGCATTGAAATCCCCTATAAGCAGCCAAAGGTCAGTAGTTTGATAATGAAAATTATTAAGATTCTTCTATAGAGTTCTTCTTCTAATGGGTTGGGGGCTAGCATATATAGCAGTGAGAAAAAAATCAAGACTACCATTTCTCGAGCCTTTAGCATGAATGTATTGAAACTTATTTTCAATGATGCTGATTTCTACATTATCGATCCACAAGATCCAGATACCACCAAAAAAACCAATTGCTTCCATTCGGTGAGAATAAGAAGCGCTAATAGTAGCAATAAATTTGTTTGCAAGTTGTCCACTAATCCGTAGTTCTAGAAGAATAACTATATCAAGCTTGTTCTTCCGAATATGCATATTAAGAACCTGAGAGAAATGAGAGCTTTTGGCCCCCTGACAATTCCAAAAGAGAATAGACATTAATAAAAATATATCAGAGAAAAGGTAGAGAGACCTCTTTAATTTCTTGGGTTTGGACCCTACCCATCATCATCCTCTTCCACTGAGATATAATCCTCCTCTTCGTCATTTCTTGCTCTAATAAGAGCATGGTAGTCCATACCTTCAATACAATAATTGGTTGCCAAAGCAGGTTTTTCAAGAGGCTTTCTCTTAAACTTGTTACTGCTGGGCAAACTGATTGGTATTGATGCATCCCCGATAGAAGTTGGATGAACATTTCTATCAAGAGAAAATGGGATGTTCTCTTTTCCAACCACTGAATGCCTCATAGGATCAAGCAAAGTAGGAAGAGGAACAATGTTTTCAATAGTTGATTTGTTCGCTCAAAATATTTTCCTAGAGATGGTTTTTTGTTTTCTTTGCTTTTGAAAAGTCTACATGTGAATTGCCCCTAAGGGTGTTCCCCTCACGTGATTAAAGATCTCTTTTTAATAAATCTGCAGATTTCTTATTGTGGGCTCCACTAGAAGAAATTTCCTCTCTTATTGCTTTCTTGTTTATTATCAATAGCAATAATCTCTATGTTATGGTTTCGGTTATTGGCCCCTTCATCATTATCTGACTCCTCGCCCACATCAGAGTGTAGTAAGTCAAATCGAGATCCCATATATTTTTCTTTCTTATCCCGAGAAATAGGGGATTTTTTACATTTCTTTTTCATGGCGAAACCACCATCGAAGGCCCGTAAACCATTTCCTTTCCTTCGGCCATCACGCCCATGGTTATGTCATCTTTTCCTTTCGCATCTGATTTCTTTTAGCTATACGCAGAATCCAAGTGACCATAACAGCCATATTGGAAGCAAATGTCTGGCAGATTTTCATATTCAACCTATTAGAGCTCCTTTTCAATCATAAACTGTGAAACTAAGGGTTTGCTAAGGTCCACTATAATTGCCACTCCTGTAAAACGCCCCCTATGAGACCTACTTGTATTATATTCTACCTTAACAACTTGACCCACCACTTCAAAGATTGCACAAAGAACATTCTCTGGATAACAATGCAAAGGGAGCTCTGGCAATCTAATTCAGTGTTAGAGATGTGCCCAAAAGGCAATCGCCTCTAGCATTTAATGTATACATTCATATAGGCATTCTTTCATTATATTAGTATTCATTTGCATATGAATTGATATAGATCTTAAACTGATTAATGAAAGTCCATAATATGAAACATAGCATAAAGGAAATCATGATGGAATTATGATAATGAGATTCTTATCATGTTTAATTATGTTAGTATCTAAATTATCCCTAGTCATAGGATCAACAACATGAGACATTGTTATACTCCTTGATTGGATCAAGCAGTAGATCTCATAAACTGTGAACATGAGATGTTTAAAGTTAACATGTGAATGCTTGCTAAGAGTAGTCAAGTACATTGGATGACCTGCTATTAGACAATCATATGGATTATCTTGGATACTGATTCTGTGTTTTGACTCTATTCCTTGTTGCCTTATAGAGGTCGCTCATAGGATGGTGATTGGGTACAACTTGAGATATTTGAAGGTAATTGGGTAGCCAATAGAGGATTAACCACTCCTAATAAAGGGAGAGTATACCTACAGTCACTTGTCGAGATCATTACTCGGGAATCTCTGGCCAGAGTGGAAATGTCCTAAAGATAGTCTTCAGTGACATGTCTAAGAGAGTAATGTGTCCCAAGGACAAGATCTAACATCACTTGGGCTAGGTGTGACGTAGTCAGTCTAGTAGGAGCTGACACATAGTCCATGCTCTGAATCGAGTGGGGTATAGGATGGTGAAAGGACAAATTGCACATATGGAAAAGTTCGTAGTCAAACCAATGACTTTCTGGTCAATTGGGGGTCATAATGTATTGCTAGATACTGCTCATAACTTGCTTAAATTATTTAATAATTTAAGTGGGCAACATAACCGGGAACCTAATATGTCACACGCATTATAGATGTAAAGAATGATTAAAATGGTTTTGAATGAGATCCAAACTATGAGAAAATTATTTTGAGTCGGTTCGCAATAAGATCGCGGAAAAAAATCGCTCATGAGAGTTGACAGGCCCGCGCAAGCCTGCTAGCCTGACAAGCCTACCAGTTGGCCTACCCTACAGGCCCAAGCAGGCTGCAGCACCCGGCAGCATCCCAATTTCCATATAAATTGGCCAATTCACTATTCATATCTCTTCACTTTCTCCTCTATTCAATTTTGATCTCATTTTTTTATTTTTTTTATCTAAAAGACCTCAAAAGACAAAAAACATATGTTCAAGTCATCCCTAGTGGTTTTATGCTCTCATTTTTGCGTGGATATTGTTAGAGACAATCTAAAATTAGATTGTTGTGGTTTACTACAATCCAATAAGGTGATAAGTTGAAAAAAAATCAAGAAATTATAAAGGTATAATTTCAAAATTTTTTTTATTAAATTAATTTTAATTGGCACGAATAGAAACTTTTGATTTAGATTTTGAAAAATTTTATTTTTGACAGCATAATATGTATATAATATATGCTAAAAACCCATCGCCCAGACAATTGTCTGATTTACTTTCTAGTTAGTCACTCGAAAATCAGAGGTCCACTTCTGAACAAGAAGGTAAGAGCAATTAATGACCCAAGGGCCATTCAACATTGCATATTGGAAATCTTTGTCATTTGAGAACTGGACTGAGAAGAAACCTCTTCCAATATCAAGTATTTTGGCATCAGATACATTCTATAAACTTCTAATTCTATTACTCAGCATACAGTATCCAATGGACTTGCCCAGCAGATTCACAACCATCGTTCTCTCCAAAGTCTTTTCCAGTCTATCCTTCAGATCTGGCGCTAAGGAGACTCGGGGAATATTGCCTGACTTATCGATAACTACCTCTCCCGGATCTACCCTTACATCATTAGCCTCCATCACATCCTCCATTGAAGCCTCCATAATCGATCCAGACAAAAGCATGCTTTTGTAGTCTCTTTGTTCCTGTCCTTGTTCTCTTTGCTTCACTTTTTTGGTAACCCTGTCCTCCTCCGACGCCGGAATAGAAGTTTCATTGAGAAAAATCCCGTTCAAAGTTATTGAGACAAAAGTTTCTTTTTGAATTCTTCATTTATTATTGTTTTTTAATCTCATGGAAGAAAGGAAAATTCAAATAGTTATAAGAAAAAGAAGTTCATTTACTCGTCGAATATAAATCAACAATTTTCAAGGTTTTACTATAATTTTTTTTTTTTTTGAAAATGTTTTTATTATAATATTTATGCTCTACATTTTCTCATAAAATGGAGCCAATAGCTTGAAATACCAATCGATCTAAGCCATGGACCATGTGACGTCAACTATACCGTCGTCTTCATTTAAACCCAAAGCTTTCCACACGGCATCAGACCCATCCACAATATTATTCCTACATGGTGGTTGATCTGCATGCTCACTGTCACACCCCCGCATCGAGTCGCATTCATCCACCACCTTCGCCGTCGTGCTCCGCCCATTGCTAGCACTTATCTTTATCATCTTACCGCACCTTGATCCTCCACTATACCACCCTGTCGAAAGCGCCACTACGCTCTCCGAATTAGGGTGGTAGTTCCCATCGCACTCCGACGGACCTCCTCCATCTCCGCCTTCACTGAAATCATTCAGAGTTAAACTAGCTTTCGTAGAGGATGTTACTGGAGGCGAGCATTCATATGTTGGGTAGGAGTTGCCTTTGCATGAAAGTGTGCCCGAGGGCTTGCACTCTCCTCCTCCTCCGCCTCCGCCTCCGCCTCCACCTCCACAGATATGGGTACCGACATCTGGGTCATCATTGCATATGTCGTTTATGCAAATGAGCTGGCCTTCACAGTCGTTTTGGGTTTTGCATGGACCATTACAGGAGGATATGGCATTTGAAGGTGAAGCAAAGAAGATGAGGATGACATTAAAGAGAAGGATTAAAGTATTTTTCATTATGGAGATAAGGTTTTGATATTGCCGAGGCTTAGGATGAAAATAAACTGATGAGATTGAAAATTATATACAGAGGCAAAGTAAGAAAATTGCGA
>CATIWF010141718.1:0-20848 GCA_949630135.1 Balakata baccata
GTTTTTATTTGAACAGTGTTGGCAGTCTTGGAAAGTACGACGATGAGAAGCTATTGAAAGATATAGTTATAACAGACAGTACAGTGATAGGAGCCGACAATGGATGTAGAATCAAGACATACACAGGATCACCTCCCAGCGAAGCTAAGAACATAACTTATTCAAACATCATAATGAAACAAGTTAAAAACCCCATCATCATTGATCAATTCTACGGCAAAAAATCTGCTTCTGTAAGTTGTTTTCACTGCTAATTTTAACACTCTCCACAAGGATATTCTTACACACTGTCTCAAATATGACTATATCAGCAGCACAAAACTGCTAATAATCTGTTATATAAATTATACTTATGTAGTAAAAATATCATGATGTAATATAATAATTTTGTGCAGCCATCGAAGGTAGCAGTGAGCGATGTTAAATTCATAAATATAGAAGGAACATCAGCAACAGAAGTTGGAGTAGCCTTCCGGTGCAGCAAAGTGGTTCCTTGCCAAGGAGTTAGGATGTCAAATATTGATTTAAAGTACGTTGGTGGAAAATCTTTTACTTCATCTTGTTCTAATGCAAAAGTTTCCTATGATGGAACCCAAAACCCAGCACCTTGCCGCTAACTATTTCAAAGTTTTCTTCGCTAATTATAAGAATATTCATGTCTAATTAATATATATAATATCACTACAAGGTGAAGGAGTTCAAAGCATCCTTGCCAATTATTGATCTTTCTTTCTTATTATTCCTTTATTTTTGTTTTCGGGTATCGTTAATTTGTTTAAATTTATGTAATTAAGCAACTTTTAGTTACATTTAAAGGCTAGCTAGAATTTGTTACATTTTTTTACATCATGGCTTGAATTGCACCTGCCCACTTCAACTGTAAGAAGCTTGTGGCAACGGCAAAGTTTGAGTCATCATTGCGTATACTTGTTTTATAATAAATTAGTAAGTTATCCCTCGCGTTGTTTCGGGAAAGAATATTAAGTCTATAAATATAGTAAATAGTATGAAGGTACAATATGAATATCACAAATGACACTGCATTACATAAAAATATAGTTAATTCAAACATTTATAACATAACTTTTATTTGATAGATCAAGTATTTTTTTTCATTCATTATACTTGTAAGAATCGTTAGCACAAATACACATTACAATATAACACCATAAATAAATTTTACATATCAAATAAATATAGATAGAATTGAATAAAATAATATAAAGGAAACTCGGATAGCGGAAATTGTGAGCAGCGGCCAAGTATCAACAAATTTCAATAAATCGGTAATATATGATCATAGTTAAGTAAATAATATCAATATATAAATCATTCAAATTAAAAAAAATATTTTGATTTGAAACATATAAATATATCATAGTTAATATGTTTAATACATATTTTTTATTCCATATTAGTTGTAATATGACATTGGATTTAAAAAAATTTTACCTTAATTAATACATGTCTTTTCAACAGGTGATTTGTCCGTACTTTTTTCTTACTGATCATCATTATGAAGGACAAATAGTTTCACATTCTGAGTATTGATACATGCCTACTATTGTCATGTGGCAGCATTTGTTGTTCAATTATAAAATGATTTTTTATCAATGCTGGAAATAAAGAAAATGCCTTTCCAGCTTGATTTGTGCTTAAAACTGATAAATTTTGCTCCTTAACTAAGTGTATAATTTTGAAATTCATCAAATTATAATGATTTTCAGTACGGTTGCCGATAACAATTTGAAAATCATGGTAGAATTTTGTAAAAAATATGAGAAGACATTAGTCTTCCAGCACAAACCCAGCAAACTGGTATCTCCAATAGGAACAGAAATAAAACCAAAAATAGCAAATTTAAAAGAACGCGAATTCTAGAAGGGGAACATCAAGCACACATTGAGATCAAGATACAGCAAACAACAAAATAAAGTGCAAACAACATCAGAAAAATTTAAAAAAAAAAAAGATAGTTGAAAGGTAGGATCAGTTCATATAAACAAATATATAGCATAGATAGAAATTAGAAGATATATTATATTAAATCAGATATTATTAATTTGTAAGTAAATGTCTTGAATCGTCCAGCTGAAAGAGTAGAATGAATTTTTATAGCAATAATAAAGTGATAAAATGAAAACCACCTAACATTTAGTGAGAGGGAAAATAAGAAGACAAGCAATTTTTTTTTAAGCAAGAAGGCAACTGCTAGGAAATGCAAGATAATACCGGAGAGTGCTATTTATAGAATTTTAGATAGACCGGATAATAAATTAATTATATCAATAGTCACTAAACTTTATATTATTTGTATTTAAATCAGATTTTTTTGTTTTATAATACTAAAATAACTAAACTTTATAAATTGTTACAGAAAAATTATTGCCAACTAATTTTGACAAACAAAAAAATTCATTTTTTTTTGTAGATTTATTGGATTCTAATAGTATTATAAATCTGGCATTAGTTATTTTTTTGTTATATTTCTTAACGAATTGCAGAAAAAATATAGCCTATAATGGTATCACAATACCAGTATTAGTTATCTCCAGCCATTTTTTTTTTTGCAACTCGTTAAAAAATGTGGCCAGAAATAATTAGTAGTGGAATTGTGGTACCATTATAATATAAAAAACCTAAAAAAAAATAAAATTTCCAGCTGATAACTCATTAAAATTAGTTAGTAATAATTTTTCGTAATAATTTATAGAGTTATTATTTAAGTCCAAATAATACGGGTGTAATTAACACAGTGGATAAGTAAAAAAATTTAACACAAAAGAGACTAAACGAAACCAGATGATTTAAAAAGGGTTTTCTAGTTAGGAAGAGATAAAATTTCTAGAGGATTAGGTTATCTTACAATATTCTTATCTTAGAAATGCACAGGATATAGACCGTAGGATTACTCTTGAAACACATCCAGCGGTGCATAGTTAAAACTCATTCAACATCAAGATAACCAAATAAGTTAATTAAAGTAAAAGATGTCTGCACATGACACATCTCATGAAAGAGAAACTGAAGTTGGCAAAGTTTTGGACAGAAATGTATGTTCTAGAAGGCCAATTCTTAATGTTTAATATTTAATTGTAATATATGCAAAATTTGTTTTAGAGTCATATTTATACTATAAGCGATTTTATTTTTTTATTTAATTGGTTAATTTTTTTAATTTCTTATAAATTATATTTTTAAAAAATATATTTATTTTTCTGTTTTTATTTAAAAACAGTTTTTAAAGTTAAAAAAATTGAAAATATAAAATTTTTTTTAAAAAATTTTTTTTTTCAAATATAATGTCAAATGGATTTTTAAAAAATTTCAAATAGTAGTAACTTTTAATCGATACAAATTTTAGACATACAGTAAAATGTGAAAAAAAAATTGAAGGCATATTTTTTAGTAGAAGCTAAAAAAAATAAACATAAAATTTCAGAAAAGAAAAACGGAATTGTAGTAAAAAGAAAAATCTCAGATAAAAAAGTTAAAAAGCAACTTGTTTGCGAATTGGCATTTTTAAGCGCGAGGAGTGGCTGTGGAATGGTCAAAACCCTTACGTGTCGTTTTCTTTAAGGGTATTAAAGGAAGTCCATGATGAAAAAAAAAAAAGACTTCAATGCGAACGGTGTCGTTTTTCTTGTATTTCAGTGAATGCACTGTTCTATCTGCAGTAATGAACAGTGCATCTCACTTCCACTTTTAATGTATAGTATAGATATTGCAGTATAATTTATTATAAAAACTTGCAGTTTCTTCATTGGTGATTAATGTATATTGGCAGTTAGTTCTCACATTTTGGATGCCAACTTAGGCTAATTTTGGATCCAAGGATTTTAAATGAAAAATTTTGAATAATTTATATATTTAGGCTAAATTTATTGCTTCACTATTTAAAAAATATTAAAATTTTTTTATTTTTTATAGATTTTATTTTCTACCTCCTAAATGAGAAAATCTAAAATCTATCATTTTTTATTAACGAGGGATTCTTGCCATATTTTTTTATTTTAAAATTATCTTTAATAAATTTATAATATTCCAATACTATCCTTAATCACAAAAAAAAAGAAGCAAAAATCATTTTTCTAACTAATTGCTTTTTTATTATTATTATTATTATTATTATTATTATGTATTAAATTATTAATAAAAATATTTTATTATGAGAGAGTACTATTAATGTAACATCACTTACCATTTCATATACACCGTTATATACCAAACTGATAAGTAGTATTACGATTTACAAAACTGATACCAAACAGCAATACGCGTATAAGGTTCACAAACAAATATCTATAATGTCCCACAAATATTTAGTTCACTACATAAAATATCTAATATCAAGTCATATTATAAAAATTACAATAGAAATTTTCTAAAAAAAATATCACTAAAAATTATAATCAAATTACTCCATTAAAATTCAATAGCACCAAAAATTCAATATAAATAAAACTGTGATAGTAGAATCTACAACAAAAATAAATACAGAAAATTCATATTTTTAAAATTTAAATTAAACATAAAAAAATGTAAAAATATCATTTAGTGTAGTTGTGACAGGAAAATAAAAAGTGTGGATGTAGACGGCTGTCAAAGGAAAATGGGATTGCAATTAGATATTAGGATTTAAAGAAGAGAATATAAGTCTTATATATTTAATATTTTTCTAATAATATTAAATATATTATAATTTTAATATATAAAACTATACATATTTACTATTTATAAATTTCAAAATAATAATCTATATTTAACAAATTTTTTAAATTGTTGTAGTGATTATATTATAAATTTAAAAATATTATTTTTATAATATTAATTACATTTTTATAATGATTATATTCATAAAATATAAGAATTATGAATTTATAAATAATTTATTAATTTTCTAATTATACAATATATTTTTATATAAATAAACATAAATTCACTTTTACTTTTTTTAATAAGATAATAATAAATGTAAAGGTATATATGATAGATTAGAATTTAGAGAAAATTAGTATAAATATTATTAATTATGAGAAATTGTTATGGTATTATCAAGAAATTTGCAATTTTGTAGTTAATAATTCTGATGAAACTCCCAAAGTAGCAAAACGTTTTCATCAAAATATACTTAAATCAGTCAAATATTATTAATTATGAAACCCCAAGCAAAGAGGCATAAGTTAATTAATATGTTTAAAAACTTATAAAAATTGATTTTGTTGCAGTTATTTTTTCACGTACTAATGACCACAGTCTATATATATATATATATGAAATCATGAACAAGAAGGCTTCAGAAAATTGAGCCTCTGATTATAGTGAAAAATGAAAGGGAAGGTCTCATTCTGCCTGAGAATATTAGCTCTTCTTATGGAATTTTCTCATACAAGAAATGCAGTAGCCAGAATTCCATCATTAGACCTCGATTCACAACCTTTAGCTGATTCTCCTGCAGCGTCAGCAGGAGTTCCAGCAGTATTCGATGTCACTAATTATGGAGCAATTGCCGACGGAAAGACAGAGTGTAGCAAAGTAAGATATCTAATTCTGAAGTACGGTTCTAACTTTTTTGCGATAATCAAATTTGGTTTCTTCCCTGTTTGATGTTTGAACAGGCATTTTTAGAAGCATGGAACGATGCTTGCGGTCATCCTGGAAACTCAAAGTTGTACATACCAGAAGGCACATACCTGGTAGGTCCAGTCACATTTGTCGGCCCATGTTACAACAACCAGTCACCGGCAGTAAAGATCGATGGCAGTTTGATTGCTCTGAGCGGCCTGAAAGCCTTCCCTGAATTTAATTGGGTTGAGTTTAAGGATCTTAATGGAATTATTCTCACTGGAAATATGGAAGCAACAAATTTAGATGGCCAAGGAGCAGTAGAAGCCTGGAAACAGCCCAGCTGCAGCTTCCAATGCGAAATATTGATTGCAGTAAGTTTTCTTGTAATGTTATTTTCTGCCTGGACTATGAATTTTCATTTTATCAGAATGGACTATGAATCTATCAAATTTGATGGATGGATGCAGTCAATGAAGTTTACAAACGTTTCCGATGGGAGTATCAGCAACCTTACCCTGTCAAACAGTAAGGGATTCCATGCAGTATTCCAGAACAGCAACAACGTTCATGTGGAAAACTTAGTTATTACAGCTCCATGGGATAGCCCAAACACAGATGGAATTCACATTTATGATTCCACCAATATCGCCATCATGTCAACCGCAATTGGAGTCGGCGACGATTGTGTCTCCATTGGATCTGGCACCATCAACATCTCCGTCTCCGATGTTAATTGCGGTCCTGGCCATGGAATCAGGTACCCATCTATATACATTTTTATCCTTGATTACTTTCAGGTTAATTTTTCTTAAATGGTTTTTCTGAATAAATCAGCATAGGAAGCCTTGGCAAGTATGCAGATGAGAAGGATGTGATAGGTATTACAATTGAGAACTGCACAATAAATGGCACTCAAAATGGAGTTCGAGTAAAAACATTTCCATCATCATCAGCAAGCTCTGCTTCTAACATTACATTCGAAGACATTGTCTTGATCAATGTCTCCAACCCTGTCATCATCGATCAACAATATTGTCCATCCAACAAATGTGACCCATCTAAGGTATACCTTTATTTTAAACAGATATCCCGTCCAACAAATGTGACCCATTAAGGAACTCTTCTATTAAACTAATTCAATCATATATATGTATATAGATTTATTAATTAATATAAATAAAACAATTAAATATATGTCATTGCCTTATTAAATTAGTTTACAGATAATATTATAAATTGAATTTATATAAGAATTTCTCGTGGCCCATCTAACGTAATTAAAAAAAAGACATAAGCATATTCTATCATTTGCACTTGGCACCTTTTGTCATTTTGCCCCTATTTTTTGGGTTCATCTTGCCACTCTAACTCTTTTTTTTTTTCATTTTACCCTTCTTCTAATTTGTAAAACCGAATATATGGCCTCGTATTGCTGATATAACAAGAGAAAATGTTTGATTTCGTCAATTGTACTATGTCAGCAATAAAGGGTCATGTGTTCATTTTAATGAATTGGATAAGTGATAAAGTAAACCAAAAATGAAATTAAAGTGGCAAGATAGACCCAAAAAAAGTTGGGAGCAAAATGACAAAACATGCCAAGTCCAGGGGTGGATTCATTTATGAGGCAATGGAGGCACTTGCTCTCATTAGCCAATCAAAATTTAGTAATGACTATATAGTGTATATATTTATTGCCCGCATACTAAAATTTATATTTGCCCCTACTAGTTTAATCAATCAACAATTATTAGTTTATTTATACAATATATATTTACTAAAACAAATGAAAATAAAATCAAATAATTTAATGTATTTCTAATAAAAAAAGGAAAAAAACTTGACATATCAAATAAGTTATAACACTATAATCACTCATTTAATATAAATATAAAACTTTTTTATTCTCCATAATAAAGAAAAAGACAATTTTTTCTCATTTTTAGAAAACGAAATAACATTTTGTCATTCTCAAATCCTTATTTTTTTTCAAAAACAAATTAACAGTCATTCTCTTTCAAATTCATGTCTAAATATTCGATTAATTCAAAGTTACAAAAAAAAAACAAGATAAAGATATTAATAAATACATATTATTCTATTTTATTACACATTTTATTTTTATCTTTTATTTTAATTTCACAGCACTTTTGTTTTGATTAATAAACATAAAGGGGGTATTTGGAATCATTATTGAGTGTTCCATGTTTGGATATATATATATATATATATCAAACTTAGAAATAACAAGTTTATATATAGTGATAGCCAAACATGGATTCACCCCTATCAAACTTAGCTTCTGGATTCATCCCAGCGGAATATGCCATATGCAAAAAAAAAAAAAAAAAAAAAATATATATATATATATATATATATATATATATATCCCGTGAGTGATGAAAATAGCTGAGAATTAATAATTGGTTTGGATGTGAAAATTATGTAGCCCTCACTTGTAAAGCTGAGCAGCATCGAAGTGAAGAATGTGAGAGGCAGTTTCAACAGCGAGTCGGCAGTGGATTTGGTATGCAGTTCCGGGGCAGCTTGTGAGAATATAAGCCTAATTGACATAAATCTCAACCATACACAATCAGCAGACAAAGCTAAGCAAGGTGGCATGAGTTTGAAGGGTGTTGTTAATGGCTTACAAATTAATGGCTGTAGGTTCTAATACTTATCACCTGGAACTATTTTGATAATTATGTACAATTGATTGATTGCTTTCTCCACTGGATTTGACTGCACCTTCCCCAATAATTCAGAAAAACATAGATATCAAAGGTGTAATTTTGTATTAGAATTCAACAATAATGCTTTTCCACAATAATTTAGTTCATATTACGATAACTCAACTATGTAAATCGTAATAACTCAGTAATTCAAAAATTATTTGTAATATAAAATTATCTTAACTTCTATTTTATAACTAAAATAATTTTTGAAATATTAAATTGTACAATTTATATAATTAGAATACCGTGAATGAAATTTATCATAGCTTTATACATTATCTAAACGATATTTGCCTTAACTCAATATATATAATTTTATTTATGATTCAATAAATAATAAAATATAAAACATAATTTTTATATTTTAATATCATTTTATTATTATATTAGTTAAAATTAAATGGAGGCTTATATAAGTATTTTGCCTTTCTTGATAGATGACATGATAGCATCTCATGCATGGTTTTAAATATCATCCCATATATTATATATCGCTCCTTACTTAATGAGTTTTTAGAGTTTTAATACGATACGAAACTAATGTATAACTGTTAATTATAAATAGTAATATAACACTGTAGTATTATTCGTTATTAGCAATATTGACAATAGACCGATACAGACCTTACATAACAGTCAAAAAAATATTTTTTTAAAAATATTAATAATTTAAATTATAGATGTTAAACTTTTCAAAATAATATAAATAAATATATTATTTTTTCTTCCATTTTCTTTAATTTTAGATAGAGGTTATATTACTTATAACATATTTATAATACATGTAATCACTTTTGTACTAGTAATCTATATATTTGCAGATAGGCAGATCCTTAAATTTTTTTTACACTTAATATGCTGGCTTTGGTTACTTTAAATTAAATTATTATTAAATTTAAATATAAATGTAATTTTTAAATTATTAATTTTAACACAATTATTTATTAAAATTTCTTAATATTTAAAAATTTCTTAGTTTTGACATTCTAATTTTAGTAATTAATTTTATTTTGCATTGTTTAGTTCTATAAAGGAATTTTTAAATCATCTTTCTCTTTTTTTGAAAATGTAGTTTTTCTCTTCATATTTAATAAAATATCTATTTGCTTATAAAAAATTAAAATATTATTTTATAATTAAATTGTTTACTTAGTAGTATTTATTATGTTTATATTAAGAAATTATTATGTAATATATATTTTTTAAATAAAAATATTGTTGATTTAAATATTTATTATTATTATTATTGAAGATGATTTAAATATTTATTAACTTAATATATCATATATTAAATTTTGTTGTCTATTTTTTATTGATTTAGATGATTTTGCTAGTTATTTTCAAAATTTACAACACCAACATATGATACGGTTTAATCCAGTTCAATTTAAACTGATATCATTATATCGATTCTAATATGGATATGAAAAATACTATACAGCCCGCCATTTGCCCGTCTCTGTTCCATTCCCTCATCATTTCCTTTCAACTTTCATACATTTTTTTATTTTCATTTCCTTCAATTTTTTTGATTTTATTTTCTAATTATTAATTTAGTTATCACATAAAAATTATTATCTACCTAATAAAAAATTGAGATATTAAAGATTTACAGTTTAGAATTTAGGGTTTGGGTTTTAGAATTTAGGATTTAGAGTTTATGATTTAGTATTTAGGGTTTAAGATTTAGAATTTAGGATTTAGAGTTTAGGATTTAAAAGTCATGATTTAAAATATAGGGTTTAGAGTTTAAGGATTTTTATAAAATATGTCTATAATAAAATAAATTTTTTAGAAAAAAAAAAGATATTAAGAACTAAAAGATGAAAAGTGAATTATTTGATCAAAAAATCCTTTTTATGAAAGTAAGAAAACACGTACAAAAAGAAGGGCAATAATGTGAAGAAAAAAGGTGGGCAAATGGCGGGCAGAAGAGAGACAGGCTGCCTAGCATTACTGTATCGATATATAACACAATACTCTTATTTAAAACCTTGGTCTCGCAATCTAGAATGTTACGGATTTAATTTGTATTGTTTTTTAAGTTTCTCCCTTATGTGTAATTAAAAAAATTTTATAATTTTCTTTGGTACTATTAGATGCTTTAGATACAAGATCAAAAAAGGAACGGGAATAAAGGGCATGATTGTGCAAATGCGTTGGACAAAACTTACTACTTCGTTATAAAATGATATTAAAATTTTGATTTGTTATAATTTAGTATTAAAATTTTTATAAATATTATAATTATGTATTTAAATTAAAATTTCAGTCAAATAAAATGATGTATCAGTCTGTTAATGAGTCATGTTAGCCAATTAATATAATACGTCAGCTCGTCAATATGCTACTTTAATTTTTTTTACTAAAATTTTCACTTAAGTACTAAATTATAATATTTATAAAAATTTTGGTACCAAATTATAATAAATTAAAATTTTGGTATTATTTTGTAGTTAAGTGATAAATTTTGGTACAACTAAAATTTTGATAAAGAGTAAGCCTATTAAAACGGCGTCGTTAACAGTTTTTCCTCTCGCAAATAAAACGTGATTTTTCTGTTTCTTCTTATTAAAATCTAGCTCAAAGGATAGTGAGACGGCAATGGCGTGTATCGCCGCCAGACGCAACCTAGCTTCGCTTCTAATCCGATCCCTCAGTTATTCTTCATCATCTTCTCTCCATTCTCGTTCACGCTTCCTTTTTCCTATCCTACATAGAAACCCACTGTCCGAATTCGACTCGGAGCCTGTCAAAATCCCGACTCGATCCAAAACTTCTAGGTCCGGTTACTCGCCTCTCAATGATCCGTCGCCGAACTGGAGCAACCGACCCCCGAAAGAAACGATCCTTTTGGATGGCTGCGACTATGAGCATTGGCTTATCGTCATGGAGTTCCCAGATGACCCAAAACCCACCGAAGAGGAAATGATCAATGCCTACGTCAAAACACTGGCTGCTGTTGTGGGCAGGTAACTGGATTTACTTGGTTTCGATTTGGGCTAGCATTTTAGTTTGTGTTTACTGTTTGGTTGGATTTGATTTGTGATTTTTTTTTGCCAATTTCCTTCTCTTTTTTTAGTGAGGAGGAGGCGAAGAAGAAGATTTATTCGGTTTCCACGACAACATATACTGGGTTTGGTGCTTTGATTTCTGAAGAGCTTTCACTCAAAGTTAAAGGTATTTTCGTTTTTCGTCGTCAATCAGGGTTTAGGGTTTTAGCGTTTCTTATTGGCGTTTGGGGTTTGAAAGTATTTTCTTTTATTCATTTCCGTCACAGGTATTTGATATAAAACCTTTAATAAGGCTGCCGAAGTTGCCTTCTTATTTTGATTCATGATATATGCTGTTATAGTTGATTGAATCACATTGTTGATAAGTTTTCTGTTCCCAAATTAAGAGAATTATTTATATATAATTCAAATTTTGGATTTTTGAAGAAATTATGTGAGGCTTATACCTTAAATTTGACTGTTGGTATTAATTTTCACTTTCAGCTGATTTATGCTTGTCTTTTTTGTTGGATGAATAGGGCTCCCCGGTGTGCTTTGGGTTTTACCAGATTCATATCTTGATGTTCCTAACAAGGATTATGGAGGTATGAATTTACTATATATACACAAGGGTTACAAAATTATTCCATTGATGCTTGGGAAGTAACACTTTTTATTTTTGTTTCACCTCCTTTTGGTCTGAACCAGGAGATTTATTTGTCGATGGGAAGGTTATCCATAGGCCTGAGTATACGTATAAATATAGTAATAGACAGCAATCCAGGAATAGGCCTCGTCCAAGGTATGATAGACGCAATGAAACAATGCAGGTTGAAAGGAGAGAACCAATACAAAGACAGAGCCAGGGACAAAATGACTTTGGGCATCAACAACCACGGGTTCACTCTCAGGGTGGAGGAACAGAGGTTTCTCAGAACCAAGGCCAGTTTAACCAAAGCTCTTGAGAATTCACTATATAGTTCATCGGTCCAAAATATGATTTCCTAGTTCCAAAAGGTTAGATCCTAGAAGGTGTTCAATTTCATTTTCTCTTAGATACCTACTTCGTCTTTATCTATTGTGTTTCGTTGTAAACTTATGCATATTGTCTTGCATCTTTATAGAGAAATGAAGTATGACTCTTCTGGATTGTTTTCAAAAATATTCAACGTATTGGGGATTGATTATTTGAGTAAATACTGTTGTGCGATAACTTTCTCTCACTTTATTCTGTATATTGTCATTTCAAAACCACTTCATAAATAAATAAATAAACAGAGCAAAAAACCGGTATTCCTTTCTTCTTTTCTACCTTAAAATTTGATAGTGTATGATTATTTGCTCAGAACCATGATATATAAGACAATCTGTTTGTCGTCGAAGTTGCTATGTTTGTGTTATCCAACCCATCTAGAGTTTGTATACAGTCTGCTAGAAATTATATCCTTGGCCATCCTGTTGATTCCTTGTCTTCCTAACTCCTTTCTTTACTGTGCACATTATAATGTGCCATTCAATATACTATTTCTCATATGCATGGATCAAAAAACGTTGATGTGTTTACTTTTTGCCCTGATAAGTTTGATTCAATCAAGTAGCTAAGAGTAGTTCTTATTTGACAGAACAATTTTTGGTCTATTGGAATCATAAAGAACAAACCTCTCATCATTTCGATTCTTTTTTTCTCTTTTCGATGTGATAATGAGTGCAAGATGTTGGAATTGGATTGTGAAAACACCGTCTTTTTATTTGTTGATATGCCTTCACCGTTCCATCATTATGGTTAACTTTTATCAAGAATTGGCCCTCCTATAGGTCCATTTCGTGGAATTTTGTTAATAACATAAGCAAACTATGGTGTAAAATGAGTATAATGAGTTCATCATCTTGGGATTAGGGGAATATATCAATAGGGTTGATATAGATATGCAAAACATACTATTCAAGAGGACTTAGCATGCAGTACATAACATTCAGAATCCATTCAATTAATTGAACTAGTTCGACTATATACATATTTCTGAAATTGCAAATGGTTTGTGTCAACTTTGTGTATGAGGTTTAATATCTAATCATAATTATTAATGTGATTGAAAATGACAAGACTTTGGTGTTACTATACATATGCTAGTTGGTGGCTATCCAATTGGGAAAAAAAAAAAGATACTAAGCTAAATGGAATTTAATTATATTTTTTGCTAAAAGGAATCTGAATATTTGTCTGCAAAACTAAGTAAAATATTTTACAATCATGTTTATATTGTTAATTTGATGGAGAAATTACTATTTATTCTATGTAGTTTGACATAATACACTAGTACACTTTGAGGTTTGAAAATTATATGAATTGTTTCATGTGGTTTAATCTAATATACTAGTATCCTTGATATTTGAAAATTATATTTTGTAGTTTGACAAATATATTAGTAAGAAAGAATATTCTCTTTTGTTTTGGAGATACTAGTACAATAATTCAAATTTGCAAGAGTATTAGTATAATAAATTAAACTTGTAGGGATACTAATGTAAAATGTCAAAAATTCAAAAGTAAATTATGTTCTCTTTTGTTTCATGTGGTTTGACCTAATTTACTAGTATTCTTGATGTTTGAAAACTATACTTTGTAGTTTGATAAATACATTAGTAAGAAAAAATATTTTTTTTTTTTGAGGTATTAATATAATAAATCAAATTTGTAAGAGTATTAGTACAATAAATTAAACTTGTAGGGATATTAATGTAAAATGTTAAAAATTTAAAAGTAAATAATATAATTTTTAAATTTTAAAGAAGTACTAATATATCATATCAAATTATAAAAAATAAACTGTATAATTTTTAAATTTTAGAAAAATATTAGTATATTATATTAAATTACATCAGGTAAATACTAATTTGATTCATAATGAATAGGGTCCAAGAGAGAAATATTTGGGAGATAGAAACCGCAGATGGGCTTTAATGATGGCTGTATTAAGGCCCAAAAGAACTCTTTACTTTCCAAAACTGCCCTTCAAAAACAAGCAAAATTAAACTTCATACCAAAAAAAATAACAGAGATATCAGAAGGATTTAGAAGCCAACCCACCACCACATTACCTGTCCTAAAATCCAGCTTCAAGAAAACACAAAATTACGTCGTCTTGCCGTTTCTCCTTCGACGGACGCCGGCCAGCGCCCCATCAAATACCACGCGTCCGCATCAGCATCATTACCCACCTTTTCTTTCATCGATCTACTTTGCTTGGTTTCTATGATCTTTAACTTTCTCGTTATTAATTTGGCAGGTACTTTGTTAGATTTGAAAGATTTCATTTTCCTCCTTTAGATCTCCACGAATTTATCCCTTTTTCATCTGAATCTGTTCAAAGAAAACCGGAAATGAATTCCAATTACGGGAAAGGCTCATCTGGGTCATCCAGCACCTTCAATTTCGATCTAGGAGTCGGTTCAAACCGACCCAAATCCCTCAAAGACCAAAAGAACCAGACCTCTTCTTCCTATTCTTCGTATTCATCTCAACCAAAGGCCACGTCGCAACCAAACAAGCCTTCTTGGACTCACCAGCCTGCTTCAACCCTTAACGGACCCACTTCAATGGTGGGCGATATATATGGGAAGAGCTGGAATTCAATGGGTTCAGGTTCTGGGATTGGTATTGTGGAAAAGAACCCAAATTTGTTTGGCGATCTGGTTGGTTCTGCTTTAGGGCCGGGAAATAAGGGTAATAGCAATGTTCCTTTGAAAAATGCTACACCCACATCGAAAAATAGTGCATATTCAATGGGGAATCTTGCTGATTCGTTGCCTAAAACGAGTAATTCAACTACAACCGGTGGAAGTTGGGGATCTAATGCTAGTTTTGGTAGTTATTCTGGTGGATACACTAATAATGGTAGCAATGCTAATGCTTCTGGTTATGGTATCGGTAATACCAATGTTAGTAGTAATAAAAGTTCAAATCTCGGCGGTCCTTCAATGAAAAGTATGATGGGGGGAACTGGGGTTGGAGGTGGATTGGGTGGAAATAGGGATCCATTTGGTTCTTTAGTTGATTTTGGATCAAAAAAACACTCAGGTAGTCTTAATTCAGCTAGTAAAAGTGGTAAGACCGATGCGACAGATGATGTATTGGGTAATAAGACTACTGCTGGAGATGAAGCATTTGGAAATTTTCAAAATGCTGCAAAGCCGAGCACAAACCCATCGAGCGGGTTTGGTGCTAACAACAATGATTTTATGGGATCAACTTCCAGTTTCGATTCTAATTTCAGTGATTTTGGGATGCCCAACAAGGATTTTGCTTCTCAGAAGCAGCCTCCTGTTCAAACCACAAGTGAGGACCCACTTGCTATGTTCTTTTCCTCGTCCCTGGGAAATACTGCAACAGCAACTGGAGTGGGAGAGCAGCATTTCTCAGAAACTGATGATTGGGGGTTGGATTCAGAGTTCAGTGGAGCTGGGAATGATTCAGGTGGTGCTACCACTGAGCTTGAAGGGCTTCCACCTCCTCCTACTGGGTTTACTGCTTCTGCGGCAAAGAACAAGGGTATTGATAATCAAAAGCAGGGGCAATATGCAGATGCCATCAAGTGGTTGTCATGGGCTATAGTACTTCTTGAGAAAACTGGTGATTCAACTTCCACCATTGAGGTTTTGTCAAGCAGAGCTTCGTGTTATAAAGAGGTTGGAGAATATAAGAAGGCGGTGGCTGACTGTACAAGGGTATAAAGATCTCTCTTGCATTTCACTCAATTGTTTCTATCATGTCCATCATACCAATAGTTGACTCTGGTAGTTTATTTACTAATTCAAATTATTATATTAAATTGTGTGTTCAAATCTTAAAATTGAGGTTACTCATATCTTCTGGGACTTAACTCATAACAGAGAATTAGTTTTTAGGCTGCATAGGGATGTAAACAATCAGCTATTTTGTTTCATATTGTGTTGTTAGACCCTTAGATTTAAGCAATATTAGGACTCATAACTTGCTCTGTGCGGATTAGTTGGTAACAGCCAATATGTTGCTTATCTTGTTTTTGACCATGACGGTATTTCCTTGTACTTGCACCACATAACCATTGATTTATTGAATATATTAAGAATATAAATAAAATTAATTAGCTCTATTGAAGCACCTTATTAGTGATTGCTAATTTGAAGGTAGTAACTTGCTGAACGGTGCAACTTCCTCTTACGTTGGTTCTGCAAATGCAATATGCTATGGCTTGCAATATCGCATTATTTCTCCATGTATTACGTTTATAGAATAGAAAGTTTATAGTTTACTTCATTGCCATGCAGGTTCTTGAACATGATGACACAAATGTATCGGTCCTTGTACAGCGTGCGCTCCTGTATGAAAGTATGGAGAAGTACAAGCTTGGGGCAGAAGACCTGAGAACTGTTTTGAAGATAGATCCAGCTAATAGGATTGCTAGGAGCACCATTCATCGCATGTCTAAAATGGTAGAGTAGAAAAACCCTGCAATTTACTTTTGTATCTCACCTTGTCATTTAGCTTGATACCTTTCTCCTCATACCAATTCTGCGGGGAATGATGACATTTTGCTTGATGATATGTTTTTGATTGATAATGGTTGATGTGTTGTATTTGGTTTGTCTGATGAACCAATCTCTTGATTGTGATGGATAATAAGCATTTCTTGATACTTAAAAATTGCTATGGAGTTTTGGCATTAAATTGTAGTGTACTTTGGGAAAAAAGAGTTATATTATTTATATGAGAATTAGAATTGTAATATTTTCCTCTTCTACTTATGAACTGATCTCTTGTTTCTTTAAAGAAGTAGCAGTTTTCGTTTACTGAGTTTGCCTGATGGGCCTCAGTTGCCATGTTTTTGGTTCAATCATTATCAGCCATGCTTGGACCTTGACTGCAATTAACTATCCTCCATATCCATTTGCTCAGCATAAGGTAAAAAGGAATTACCTGTTCATATCAATTTGCAAAACATAGCCACTGCTGTTCTGTCGCAGTGATTTGCTCCAGTGAAAGAAACTACGTTGAGCTAATAACTTGGTACCATGTTAAAAAGAAAATAGATTTAGCAGTCAACTTTGTGTCTGCAGAATAAAAATTAATTTTTTGTAGGAAGAATTATACTTTTGGCCGGCCAAATTATTAAAATAAACCTTAGTTTTTATCTTTGTATAAATAATAATTTATATTTTTAATTAAATAAACGAATTTTAATATTTTATTTATTTAGATATTTTGGTCAATTTGGTAAAACTAATTATTGATATATCTAAATTTTTTTATGAGTATATTTTATTTATTGATGAAACAGTTGATTCATACAAAACAAAAATGTCATCATTTGTAAATTTTCGGGTATTTTTCTGTTAATTTTTTAAAAATATATATTAATATTTTTATTATATATTTCGAATATAATATGTTAAAAAAAACCGGCAGAATTTCTTCACCCAATTTGAAATCCGCCACGTCAACTATTGCAGAAGTCCAAATGTCCTCAGGTGGTCCCACAGTAAAAATCGAATGGTTGATATCAGCTACGCCCACATCTCTTTCTTTAAAATCCCTGATGATGTCTCCACCGTCAGATTAAAATACTAAAAAAAGAGTAAAAAACGTTTCGTGAAATTGTGTATTATTCCGGTAGATTTGGTTGTACTTGTCTGCAACCGCCACCCTATAAAGCCACCTCACTTCGAATTCGCACAGCAATTGTTTTCTCTAGCAAAACATGTGCGGTGGTGCTATTATCTCCGACTTCCCCATTGTGAAGAAAAACCAGCCGTTGACGGCAGAGGACCACTGGTCGCAGCTTGATCCTTTCTCTGATTTTATTGGCTTTGACTTCCATAGTAATAATGGCTGCAAGGAACACCACTCTCTCCCTTTTGAGCTTAAACTTCTCCCTCAAAAGCCAAAGCAGCCTCCTTTCAATCTGAGTAACGTCTTCTTTCTTTCATTTAATTTGGGTCGTCTTCATTATTATTTTCTTTTGATTTTGTGTTCTTCAATGATGGGCTTTGTCTAGTTTCAGTGGCAACTGAGAAGAAAACTGAGAAACCGAGCAATGGAGGTGAAAAGAAGCAGAGAATTCGGAAGAATATTTACAGAGGAATAAGGCAAAGGCCATGGGGGAAATGGGCGGCGGAGATTAGAGATCCATTCGTGTGTGGCTTGGCACCTACAACACCGCCGAAGAAGCTGCCCGTGCTTACGAAGAAGCCGCAAAGTGCATCCGAGGTAACAAGGCCAAGCTCAATTTTCCACCACCTGAAGCCAAGGTTCCAGCGGCTCAGTCACCGCCCGTATCCAGGAAGCGCTGCCCTATAGCTCCTCCGGAGATGCCACCGCGGCACTGGTGGTAGGCGTTGGGTATCAGAACGGAGTGCCTGGTGATTATGTGCTGAAGAAGGAAATCTCAAACTTGGAAACTTTTCTGGGGTTGCCGCCGGAACAGAAAGCTGGTCAGCTGAATGGAAGCGGCTGCGACGCTAAGCCGGCGGAACTGTGGATGCTGGATGACTTGGTGAGCCAGCAACAGAATCAGGGCCGACTTCCTTATTAAAAATGAAATTATTATAAAATATACCAAACATAGGAATGGTGCTTTCTGTTTTCTTTAAGCTTCCCTTTTATGTTTAAGAATTAAGACTCGTAATATAAGCTTTTTATTTAGTTTTAATGGTTGCTTGTGCTTAATTAAGCTTACACTATGTTAATGATAATACGTTTAAAATAAGGAGTTTAGAATTTAAAATTACAAAGCATATTTAGTTACCGCAAATAGATATGACAATGGAGTAGATTCAGTCTACTATCATTAAGATTTGGTCTATTCTATTCGAGCTAAAATAAAACAAAATATATTCATTTTAGCTAATGATCTATTTAGACACTTGAATTTCTTTATTTATCCATTTTACCTCTTATTAAATTCGTAAAATATACATAAAACTCGCCAATGCTGATTTGGTAAAAAAAATATTTGATTTCGTCAATGATAATATATCTAATTACTATATCAATAATGAGAGATTATATGTTCGATTTTACAAATTGAAAAAAAAAAAAATCGATGCCGGGCAAAAACTTTAGTCAAAAATTAAATATATATCAATATTGGATTTGTATGATAACCGAGTAAACTAAAAAATTTTCATAATTAGGTTCATCAAGCAACATAATTTACAAACAAAATATAAATTTATTAAAACTAAAAAAGGGCACCTTTATCGTTTCAGAGAATCAACATGAAATGATATTTCCCATACAATATGTACATTGTATCTGTGACGAATAAATGTATAAAATTTGGAAATTTTATTTACCAAATTAGCAAATGGAAGTTAATCTCATGGAACCTTTATCTCTCTCAGTATCTGCAATGCCAACGGCCATCATCCTCACGACCTTCCCGAATGCGAAATGCAGGCAAGTTGATAGGGCGATCCAATAAATCACCTCATAAACGAAACCATAAGCAAACCTAGAAGATGACGACCAAGATGATTCCTCCCAATTTTGCCCTCCAAATCGGTCAAAATTCCACCCCCTGCCACCGCCCCAACTTCCACCAGCTCCATCAAACGGACCATGACCGTCTCCATCACCGCCAAAAAACCCAAAATCCTCCCCGCCGTCGTCGGTTTCACCTCCGCTAAACGTTTTCCGCCTCGTTCGTCGCTTCCTGCGAATAAGAGTCCGGCGAGCAGTTTTTGTCGAGACGGATTTCACTGGAGGAGGAGCCAGTGCGCCGAGAATAAGAGCAGATATTTCAAAGACTCTTGCGGAGAGAGCAAGATTGGTATTTGAGATTAAATATTGGCGACGAAGAATCGAATTCGCAAACCCTAACCCCTGCTGTGTGGCCATCGTTACAAAATCGGAAATTAAAGAGACATCCATCGTAATTTGCAATTCGAAAAACCAAAAAAACAAGTAATTCGAGAAAGAAGTACGAGAATTGAGAATTTGTGAAGAGAAAGGGTTTGGGGATTTTATTTTCCCGGGAAAAGTCCAGGAAAATACAGGGATGGAAAACCAAAACGAAATGGGAATCTGATTCTGCGGTTGACAAGGACAACATATTTTTCTAAAAAATTCTTTTTAATTTTAAAAATTATTTTTATAAAATCAAATAAATAAATATTTTTTTAAAAAAATAATTTATAAAAAATTAAAAAAAATTAACCTACTAAATTAAAAAAATTTAAAATCTATTTTTAAAATTTCAAACAGCAATTTCAAACTCGTGAACACGTTGCGTTGGAATGAGATTTTCACACATGGCACAAATTAGGCTTAGTTAATTGCATTGTGGACTCTATTGGGCCATAGGTTTCAAAAATTGAAACCTTGGACCGGCTTATAAGACATCCGGCCCATATCTATCTTCTTAAATTGTTACACTATGGATCTATGTCCATATAGTAATATGGACCAGTGATCCATATAAGTGGAACATTAAAACTGAAACATGCACATTCCTTTTTTAAAAAAGTTTAATGAATTAGCATTGTCAACTCTATAGTCTAGACATCAGTAAA